>BLSH010313024.1:458228-480510 GCA_018402905.1 Glandirana rugosa
CTTTGCAATCTTCTTATAGCCATTGCCCTTCCTGTGAAGAGTAATCACCTGTTCTCTTGTCTTCCCGGACCATTCTCTTGACCTCACCATGTTTGTAACCACACCAGTAAATGTCTAGGAGGAGCTGAGTATCACAGTCATTTTAAAGCTGCCTAATTGGTGCTTATTAGGCTTTATTGCTGCTCCCTGATATCCACAGGTGTTTTCAATGCCTGATTGAAAACACTTCATTGAACCTCTGTTCTTCAGAGTGGTAGTCTTTAAGGGGTTGAATAATTATGTCAATGAAGAATTCACAAAAGAAACATTTACTACTGTATTACAAAACTAATTGATGTCATTTTAGTTGCATATGGTTCTTTAAGAAGTCCTTGTAGGATTTCATTCAGAATACAATTACAAATGTACACTAAATTCCCTAAAACCATTTACAGCATTGGGGGTTGAATAATTTTGAACACTACTGTAATAATAATAATTGATCAAATGACATGTCATACAGTCAGTATTATACATCATAGTTAAAGAATTCTCATCATAGGTTGCTATAAAATGAGAGAAAACTAAAAAAAAAAAAACTACTAACGCGACAACTTGTTGGAGTGTCATGTAAAAGTTCAGAACCATCGCACTGAAAGTGCCATTGGTTACCTAAAAGATCAATTACTTTTCAAGTCTTCAGGAAAAAAAAATGGTTGATTACAGGTTTATTAACAACTCAGGAGACACAATCAGTCAGTCATTTAAATGAAAACCTTGATGCATTTTGTGTGTGAAAGTGCTTGCTCATAAGGTTCTGAGTATATTGGACCTTATGAGTAAGTACTTTCAAAGTTTTCATATTGATAACGTACCACACATGCCTGTACTGTTATTAAGGCGGTATTAAACCTAAAACAAAAAAAAAATGTCATGTATTGCAGCTTACCAGTCATTAGATGTGGTGGCTGCATCAGTTTTCTTTTTTTCTTTTTTTTTTTTATCTGGTTATATAGCCAGCAGCACACCCCTGTATTAGAGCACCCCCACTCTGGAAAAAGGAGCCAATTAGGTACAATTGGACAGCAGCATTATTAGCCTGGGGGGATGGGAGTGTTAGACGTACTAGCAAATTTTTAATACATTAAAAAATTGAAACCAAGCTCCAGATACCTCTTTATAAGCAGTTACAGAAAAGTAAATATGAGATGATTGTAAGCATCCCTGCCAGTGTTAAATGGTTTGTCTCATCCCAGAAACTGCTACATACAGCTTGATCTTTTGAAAAACAACAAACTTACTTGCTGGACCACCAGGTGGAAATAGAAGAAAGAAAGCCTAAAAAAGAAAACTAGTACAGCCAGTACATCAAAGAATTGGTAAGCTGCAATATAATAAATATTTGCTTTTGGGTTTAATACCACATTAAACCTAAGATCGAGCAGACGAGAGAGAATCTTTTTAGAGCCATTTATCTTGGTTTGGGACCAGGTATTGGATCTTGCTTTGGGGCCAGGGAAGGTCCAGGAGCCACAATCTGCAACTGCCAACGTGAATGATATTTTCCAGTCTTCCTTGTAGTAAGTCAAGTGTATCAAATCATTTTTCATTGTTAAATATCTATTCCCCTGTGTCTACTTTTATCAATGACTGAATTTTAACATATCCAGACATAATTAGGCCTATGCAAGACTATGAATATTTATCATGTACAGTGCAGCTTCTGGGTGGACTCATCACTTATTCTGTAATGCCTTCTCTTTGCTAATTGTACTTACTTGCAGTTGTAAGAAACGAGGAAACCCAACACAAATATTTCCAATTATATTCTTTATTGCTATTGCTATTCACATGAATTTGTTGAGTTGTTATGCACTGTATGTCAGGTTACATATTTATTAGAAAAAGCATCTTTAATAAAAGTAACACATATAGCAGAAAGAACTCCATCTGAAACAAATAATTATCAGGTTTTGCAGAAAAGTTTTAGAGCTTTAGAGCAAATATGTTTAAATTTGCATTTATAGATTATATTTGTATACAACTTTAGCAATTTAACAGTATAAAACTGGCTTCATGCTTTTACTAAAGTGGAAAATAATGTAAACAATAAAACACATTGACTTTTGATAGAAAAGTGTTAACAAGGTAGTGTCATGTCGATGAAACAAGCCATTTCTCTTTATTAAAGCAGAACAATACCCGCCTCAGCTCCAGCGATTTGGCGTCCTTGAGCTCCCCGCCCAGCCGCTGACATCTTCGGGCGACCAGCCTCTGGGTCTCGATTGCAGCCCGCTGTCATTGGTCGGACGGGGATGCTGTCACTCCAGCTCATGCACGGGAGTTTACTGAGATTCAGCATTCAGCATTCAGCATGGCTCACTGTACAAGGGCAGACAAGCAGGTAAGTAGCTTTAATACAGAAGAGACAAAGCATGTCTATTGTGCCTTAAAAATCCTCCCTGTTCTCCAATTTTATTCACATACAGTTCCCCTTTAATTTGGATAAATAAAACTGCTACCTACAGACAGTAATCTTAGCAAACTTCTCAAGAAACTATTATTTAAAATTACGTCTAGATGGTACTTGGCATCAGAATCAAACATTCTTCAAAGACCATGACTCTTAAATAATGTTTATGTATGTCAGGCTCCTACCTCAATACTTGATTTATTTGTCCAAAAATAACTTTCATATTGGAGAAAAACAATGTCATGCACATAGAACAGCTGTGAAATATTTTATAAGCTTGCTTAACCTCTTCCCACTAACGTGGCACATATATGCGCCCTCTCCGCGGGTGGGCTTTAATGCAGAGAAGCCGCATAAATGCCGCCTTATGTAAACAGTTTTCACCGGAGGGGACAGGAAAGCTCCCAATGCATACTTGCGATCGGAAGCTTTCCTATCATGTGACAGCTGTGACAGCCAATCCCAGTGGTCACATGACCTGAATTTAGAAGCTCCTAAAGGAGCTGCAGAAAATGCAGGTGGAGGCTTACTGAGTGTACTGTAGACCCCTTTCCCACTGAGGCAATTCAGGCGTTTTAGCACTAGAAATAGCATCTGAAAAGCGCCTGAAAACTGCCTCCCATTCATTGCAATGTGTGCTTTCTCAATGGAGCGGCGTGTTTGTGGGATGGCAGAAAAAGTCCTGCAAGCAGCATCTTTGGGGCAACTTTGGAATGAATGGGCAGTGCTTCTGAACCACCTTAAAAGTGATTCGAAAGCACCGCAAAACGTGTGTTTTTTGGATATTTTTAAAGTCACGTGACCTTGAAAAAGAGCCCCGCTACCGCCTGAAAAGTGCCGCTAAAACGCAGCTAAAGCACCGCAACAACGACCAGCACTTTAGCTCTGTTTTGGTGGCGCTTCAGTGTGAAAGGGGTCTTAATTGCAGTCACCTTTTTGCTCCTACTCAGCCAATGTTGAGCTTTAAGTCTGACACATCCTGCTCCACAATCTGTCTGGGTGTTGAGAATTTCCTCATGGACCTAACACATAATAAAGGAAACAAGGAAGATTGTAAATCAGGATGCAGCTACAAGGAGCATTCCGTGACCAAGTCTTTGAAGTTGCAAACTGAAATATCTAGGATTTATTGAAGAAAAAAAAAAGATTTTAAATAGTACAGGGTTATTCAAAAAGATAGAGCAGATTTCAACTTTTTATTGCAAATAACCTATAAGGGATAGGAGCACATTCTGCAAATCACTGGATAGAGGAAGGTTTAAAGTTTAAAGCCTGCCTAGAAGTCCCATCCAATGCCATACAGTGGCGCTGTTTCTTGTTTATAGGATGCCAAAGGAGAAGCCATTTTGTGTGCTGCAGTTTGCAAAGTGCAATGTGAATTCTGCCGTCGTTCCAACAAACAGCTGCCTCGTCATAAGTAAACTTACAAGTGGCATAAAAAAATTGTTGAAGATGGTTGCATATGCAACTGAAAAAATTTCATCCAAGATGGTGCCCCGTCTCACTTCCACTTGGAGGTTCTGTGTTACCTGAACAACACCATTTCAGGGCAATGGATTGGAAGACGTGGACAACAAGCTCTTGTTCATCGTCTGTGGTCTCCCAGGGGACCAGACCTTACCCCCTGCGATTTTTATGTGTGGGGGTACATAAAAGAAAGGGTGTTTGTCCCACGTATGCCTGCTGCTCTTCGAGAGACATTGAATTGTTGAAGCTGTGAATTCAATAGGGACCAGTTAATTCTTGCGTGACAAGAAATGGTCTACAGTTTTGATGTTTGTTGCGCAACATATGGAGCTCATGTTGAGTGCATACTACCTCAAGGTCTATAAAACTTTGAACCTTTCTCTATCCAGTGATGTGTGAAATGTGCTTCTCTTTCTTACAGTTTGTTTGAAAAATAAAGCGTGAAATCTGCTTTATCTTTTTGAATAACCCTGAATATTTAACAGACCAAAAGGAACCAAGTAAGAAATGATCATTGTTAGGGTTTACATCCCCTTTAATTTTGAGATCGCTGTATGCTGCTTATACGGAAAATACTAAGCATTACTGCTTACTGAATGGTGAGGACCAGCTGATATACAGTAAGTCAATGTATTATGTAGTGTATTACGTATAAAGCACTGAGCTTTATTGTTTATAGTGAGCTTATCTATGCAGCCCTTCCAATAGTGAGCACTGCCTTATACATAAAAGACATAAGATAGACCGTGTGATGAAATAATCTTTTGGAAGATAGGGAGTATTTTCATGAAGGGGTTGGGTGATGCTGGATGTCATGCACTGTACTACTACTAAGTCCTAATTTAACTAAAGTGGTATGGTGGTAGTTTAGTTTTAAAACAAGCAAAATTCAATATTATAGAAAAATGGTAATGATTATGGGCAAATGTTATTTCTCCTTTAAAGTTTTTATGTTTTTAAAGTGATTCTAAATGTTTTTTTGTTTGTTTAAAATAATGTTATACTTACCTGCTTTGTGCAATGGCTTTGCACAGAGCAGCCCCGATCGTCTTCTTTTTGGGTCCCCCGCCGGCAGTCCTGGCTCCCTCTGTCAACTGTCCCCAATAGCAAGCCTCCTGTTATGGAGGCACATGAGCAGGCTCACTCGTAAGCCTCACTCCTGTGAATGAACATTGTCCATTCACACATGGAGCATGACTCTGCCTGCTCTCTCCTCATTGGCTCACTGGCTGTGATTGACACCAGCTGCTGTGTGAGCTAATGAGGGAAGAAAGAGACGGGAGAACAGATGCTCTCATGCACATCGCTGGATCGAGATAGGGCTCGGGGAAGTATCAAGGGGGTCTGGGGGGGGGGGGATGCTACACTCACAAGGTTTTTTAGCATAGAATGCATTAAGGTAAAAAAACCTTCTGCCTATGTTGAGGTGTACTTTCTGGTTTGGCGGCACGCATGTGAACACCCCCTGCTGACCGGTGCTGTGATTGGACACAGCACGAGTTTGTCAGCAGGGTACAACCAATGATTAGGACTGAATGATTATGACTGAACCTCTGTTTATCAGCTGTGGCCAATCACAGCACAAAGTTCTATGTTGACAAGCACTCAGAACTCTATATACAGAGATCAATCTGGCTGTTTCTTCTAACTAAAATCAACTCTGAGTACAGAGAAAAAGCAACTAGATCTGTTAGTAAAAGCAGCACACATTGCACAAATCACACTTGCAATACATGCCCTGGTCATGAAAGTGGTCAAATCTTCTGGGGGTCAAGTGGTTAATAATAAAAAAAAGTCATTTTGCTGGTCACATGTTCAAAATAAAAAAAACAGCCTTTGAAATACAGTGTAAAAATAAATAATTGATATCAATAAACTGTTTTTAAATTGTACTACAAATATATATCTGAAATCAAATCTTTATTATTTTTGCAATAGCATGGCGTGAGTGGATTTCTGCCAATCAGAGGCTGTGTCACACTCTTCCAGTCTATGTCTATTTTGTGTATGTGCGTAGAATAAGAGGGAGATGAAGCCTCCAACAATCAAGATGTAATATCCCAGCCCTGTTGTGTTTAGCTGTTTAATGGGCATGGAGGTGGAGGAGGGAGTGGACTATCATTTACCACTGTGTATACGATCAAATGTGTGACTCTATAGTCACATTGGCTGCTCAGATGTGATCAAGGAGGAAATGCTCAGACTGAAAAATTAGGATGTGCACTAGTTGCTAACGGCGGCTCTGCAGAATCCCCAGCTGCAGTGGGGACATGGATAGAAGGGAGGAATAGAGGACAGCAGGACCGACCAGGTTTTTTTTTTTCAGAAAACGAATCTCATAGTGACTGAGTGAGTATGAAAAGCATGTAATACACCATTTGATAGTTTTTAATGATGTGGGATTAATGACACTTTAAAGACTGAGTCTCTGCTTTGATGGCTCACTTGGTGCTGCAAACAATAGGCTTATTTCAGTTCAGCTGAAAGGATACAATGCTAACATTGTCCATTGTGAATGATATGTACCTGTTGGCCAGATAGAAATCTACATACCATAATATGAATATGCAATGTTTTATTTTTAATTGACATAAAAAATATTTTTAAAGGTTTTTTTTGCCCTAACCTTACTAAGATATCTCCAAAACCAGTATACATCTCCTTTAAGGGGTACCTTGATAAAGTAATATAGTCACTAAGTACTCACAGTACTTACACCAGTATATGTGTGCAAAGTGTGCAAAATATCACTGTGTAATTCTATCATGAACACTATATGCCATTATTAGGCCTCATACACACGGGCGTATCTTTAAAAATAAACAAAACGTCGGGCCCGACGTCAAGGAAAAAAAATTGGCGTTTTTCGGCGTTATGCATCGGCGTTAGTGAGCATAAGTGAGCGTCGGCGTCAATAGGCGTTTTTTAAAAAAAATCATCCCTCTGCTATTTTTCAACCTAAAAACCTCGGAGTCAAAAAACGCCGGAAAACACTGGTACAATATTAGTTAGCATTTGTTGGCGTTTGTTGGCGTTTTGCGGCGTCGGCATCAAAAAATGCCAAAACGTTACAGCCTCAGAACGCGATGGCCGTGGGTTCTACTTTCAGCTCAAAAACGCCGACGTTTTTATGGGGCCATTGACTAACATGGAGAGCTGCAAAAAACGCCAGTAAACGCCGGCGTCAAAAAACGTCCGTGTGTATGAGGCCTTATTATTATACAGGATTTATATAGCGCCGACAGTTTGGGCAGAGCTTTACAATATTAGGGCAGACAGTACAATTACAATACAATTCAATACAGGAGGAATCAGAGGGCCCTGCTCGTTAGAGCTTACAATCTAAGAGATTCTAATATGCCATATTCATTAAGTGCTGTGTGTAACATTCACCAAACAATCACTGCAGGTGAATCAAGCACTGCCTTTTAAAATGTACCAGCAGGTTTTCCCTGCAGTGAATGCTTGGTGGATTTCACATTCACTGCTTTATAATTTTGCCCCGGTGAGTGACACAGGTCCAAACCAAAAATGGATTGCAACCAATAGGGACAGTGGATGGAAATACTGGGACAGACAGTGTGGAAAAAGGGCCGTTGTTTGTCATAGCTGGCTCTATATTATCAAAGCCTACTATTCATGAAAACAGAATATGGAACAATAAATCCTTTTATATTCAGTTGGTATTTTATTTTAATAGTTTCTTCAGAAGCATGCTTTATATATATAGTTATATAAAGAAAAGACATCTGCGCTCCTACGAAAAAAGCTACCAACAGCCTCATCTAGAATTATTAAACAGACCAGCAGAACATTAAAGGACTCTTGAACATAATGCATAAGCCAAACAGTGCATGTTTATATTAGTGAAGTGTAAGAAGTAATTGCAGCTTAAGTAGAAATGATGGTCATTAGCTCTCGCAGTAGCACACATTTCATGAGAAAGATGAACAACTTGCTGTTGCTTTTTTGCCAGTATAAACATTAAAGAAATATATTATGTTAATAAAGGCAGTAGGAACCTTGCTGGCAAAGCACTTCTGCAAAGTTTGCCTCTTGCTGAATGTACATTATCAAGACAAGTCACAAAGCACCGATAAGCCTTGCCTCTTGAGGAGGTATTCATTTCCCCAACATTTAAACAACTGTCACTAGTGATACTCCTCAGGTGTACATATGGGAAAGATTATCTTGTGTTTATAAGCCAATCTGTTCATTAACTGCCTGCTCCAGCGAAGCCTCCTTCATACAATGGGAGTCAGCTTTTTTGCGTCTCCTACAGATAATTGGAGGCCGCATGGCATTGCAGGACTGACGTGTTGACAGGAGGGATTGTGTGTCCTTACTGATATCAGCTGGCCTTGGTAGGGTGGTTCAGATTACATTAAACTTCATGGTAGTTTCATTGCCTTTAACTTGACATGTAAGTATTACTGACAGGAAAGCTTCAAAAACAATAAAGGTAAGAATTACATCGGTTTCACAATTTATTATTTCCTTTTGGCTTTTTACTGTAATTATTTATTATTATTTTATTTGAAATGATATTCCACTAGATGAGCCCCAGAAGAGCAAGGATAATATTTGTTTAAGTTTATTTAAAGAAAAGTATTTCTTTAAGAAATATAGGGGCTGCCAGACTTAGCCTCCTTATGAAAATGTTATGTGGCTGTTATGCTGACCCACTTGCTTCAATGCAGTCAGGGGCGTAACTAGAACCTTCAGGGCCCCGATGCAAGAAACCATGAAGGGCCCCCCTGACCCCTGGATGGGGCCCAGTGGTGGAACACTAGGGCCCGGTCGCAAGTGGGTGGCTGCATATAAAAGGAACGGATTTCTCCATCCCCGCCCCACTTTTCCTCCTCTTCTTCCCGCAGCCATTCAGCGGCTGCAGAAGGAAAATTGAGAGATCGGTTCCTCTATGCCAGAGTTTCTCAATCTTTTTCCAGTCACTGCACCCTTGAAGTATTCCCCCAGGTGAATGGGGCTGCACTGCAAACACTCCACAACTGTGTGTATTGCACGCAGTTACAGCATTGTGATGATGCATTTAGGGGGTTAAAACAGGCAGTCAGGAGGCAACATATTGCCTCTTTAACCGCTGTCAGATGTCTCTGAAAATCTGGGCATGGATCGCTTTCCAGAGGAACAGCATTTTTTTGCTATTACTATGAACAAGTGGGAAAAAAAATCAGTTCTGATTGTACACATATAGGGGGTTAGGATTAAAAGTGCATACATAAAATGTGCATACATACACGTAAACACACATGTACGCACACATACATACACATACATAACACACACACAGTATATCAAAAAAGTGAGTACACCCCTCACTTTTTTGTAAATATTTTATTATATCTTTTCATGTGACAACACTAAAGAAATGACACAGTGTAAAGTAGGCAGTGTACAGCTTGTATAACAGTGTAAATTTGCTGTCCCATAACTCAAACACACAGCCATTAATGTCTAAGCCGCTGGCAACAAAAGTGAGTACACCCTTAAGTGAAAATGTCCAAATTGAGCCCAGTGCCAATATTTTGTGTTGCCACCATTATTTTCAAGCACTGCCTTAACCCTCTTGAGCATGGAGTTCACCAGAGCTTCACAGGTTGCCACTGGAGTCCTCTTCCACTCCTCCATGACAACATCATGGAGCTGAGGGATGTTAGAGACCTTGCGCTCCTCCACCTTCCATTTGAGGATGCCCCACAGATGCTCAATAGGGTTTAGGTCTGGAGATATGCTTGGCCAGACCATCACCTTTACCCTCAGCTTCTTTAGCAAGGCAGTGTTTGTTGTCTTGGAGGTGTGTTTGGGGTCGTTATGTTGGAATACTGCCCTGCAGCCCAGTCTCCGAAGGGAGGGGATCATGCTCTGCTTCAGTATGTCACAGTACATGTTGGCATTCATGGTTCCCTCAATGAACTGTAGCTCCCCAATGCCGGCAGCACTCATACAGCCCCAGACCATGACACTCCCACCCCCATGCTTGACTGTAGGCAGGACACACTTGTCTTTGTACTCCTCACCTGGTTGCCGCCACACACGCTTGACACCATCTGAACCAAATAAGTTTATCTTGGTCTCATCAGACCACAGGACATAGTTCCAGTAATCCATGTTCTTAGTCTGTTTGTCTTCAGCAAACTGTTTGCAGGCTTTGTGCATCATCTTTAGAAGAGGCTTCTTTCTGGGACGACAGCCACGCAGACCAATTTGATGCAGTGTGCGGCGTATTGTTAGGTTTGGCAGGGGCCCCAACCATCACTCCTGTTTCCTGACCGATAGTCTTAATATCCCAGTATCAGGTGAAAGGAAGGTTGCGATCCTGCAGCCAGAATTCCAGGTAGGGTTGCCGCACCATCCTTATAATCCAGGACACATATGAATTACACAGGTTCTGAGGCTGATTTAATGCAGATAAGGCACCAAGTGAGTTTAATTACCACTTTAATTAGCCACAGAACCTGTGTAATTAATGTGTGTCCTGGATTAAAGGGATGATGTGGCAACCCTAATTCCAGGACCAAAATAGAAAGTGCAAACAGGCTAAATCAGGGAACAACAAAACAAGTAACTCACAGTTAGTAGAGGGCTAAGACAAGAGGCAGGCAGAAGGAAGGACAATCCAACCACGGTCCGATTTAGCAAACCAAGACAGGGATCCAAGGGTTATTCCAGAAGGTGGCGTTAGGGACAGGCAGGGTCAGCAACAACTAGGGCCGATCCTAGGGTCACAGACGCCTGGGTGCAGAAATATTTCTGGCGCCCCCAACATGGGCGTGGTTATCTTGCTAACTCTTCCCCTTTACAAATGTTTCCATGGCAGCGACCTAAACACAGAGATGCTGCCCTAAGGAGTCTGTTACCCCAATATCCTCCCACAATCTCTTAACAATAAACAATGGTCACAGACTGCGGACATAATACAGGAGATGGTCAGAGACTGCAGACATGATACAAGAGGTGGTCAGAGACTGCGGACATAATACAGGAGATGGACAGAGACTGCAGACATGATACAAGAGATGGTCAGAGACTGCAGACATGATACAAGAGATGGTCAGAGACTGCAGACATGATACAAGAGATGGTCAGAGACTGCAGACCAGATAAAAGAGATGGTCAGAGACTGCAGACATGATACAAGAGATGGTCAGAGACTGCAGAAATGATACAGGAGATAGGCAGAGACTGCAGAAATGATACCGCTGATGGTCAGAGACTGCAAACATGATAAAGCAGATGTCAGATACTGCAGAAATGATACCGCTGATGGCAGCAGTGTATTTAGGTTTTGTGCTGCCCTAGGTCTGACTAAACTCGTGCACCCCTTAATTTAAAAATGAGCCACCCCTTCCTGTCAAGGCCACACCCCTTCCTATTTAGGGCCCACCTTGAAATTTTACATTGGGGACACTAGTTCTTAGGACTTTGGGGGGGTGGATTCCCTTAATTTGCAGAGATTTCCTCACACTTCCTGTTTGACTATGGGGTAGCACAACAACTCATTGGTTGGGGTCCGCCGCCTGGGGCCCTCGGGATGCCCGGGTCCCCTACATATGTATTGCTTGTCCCCCCTTATGGCGGCCCTGCCCAGCTGCTTTATGGGGGTGCCAGACCGATTTGCCTCCCAGCCCAGTCCACCCCGTAAGACTGGCGTTACACTTAGAGCGCAAGCCGGCGAGGACTCTTTTTGTGCTGCCCCCCTGCAAAGTGCCGCCCTAGGCCTGGGCCTTGTCGGCCTAGGCCAAGATACAGCATTGGCTGATGGTCAGAGACTGATCAGTGCAACCTCATTAATGTAGCCTATCAGTGCTACTTCATCAGTGCTCATCAGTGCCACCTAATCAGTGCCACCTCATCAGTGCATACCAGTACTGCCTCATCAGTGCCACCTCATCAGTACCATCAGTGCCTACCAGTGCCATCTCATCAGTGCCTACCAGTGCCATCTCATAGGTGCCACCTCATCAGTGCCTACCAGTGCCACCTCATCAGTGCTACCTCATTAGTGCCCATCAGTGCTACCTCATCAGTGCATACCAGTACCACCTCATCAGTGCATACCAGTGCCACCTCATCAGTGCATACCAGTGCCACCTCATCAGTGTATACCAGTGCCACCTCATCAGTGCATACCAGTGCCATCTCATCAGTGCAGTCTATCAGTGCCAGCACATCAGTGCCACCTCATCAGTGCCAGCACATCAGTGCAGTCCATCAGTGCCAGCACGTCAGTGCCACCTCATCAGTGCCAGCACATCAATGCAGTCTATTAGTGCCACCTAATGAGTACCCATGTGTGAAAAATGTGAGATCAGAAACTCACCTCCTCATTGTGGCCATTACTCTCTGTCCATTCATTTTTAAGGCAATCCCGCCCCTCCTGTGGACTACATCTCCCATAATTCTTTGCAGTACAGGAGGGAGGGGGAGGGAGGAACACTGTGCTCTGTTTCCCTCCCCTAACCTCTGTACTGCGGGGAGAGTGCAGGGAGGAGGGAGCAGACATAGGAGGAGAGGGGCGGGATGCTGGGGAAGGGCATACAAGAGTCTTTATGACAGAGGCAGGGGGCGGGCAGCTTCCCGGAGGGAGGTGGCCGTGAGATGAGAAGAGCCCGCTCTGTCCAGTGAATTATACTGAGAGGAGCAGCTTCAGCCTGTGTGCTGCTTGTAGCATCGCCGCTCCTCCTCTGAGTATCATTCACAGGACAGAGCGGGCTCTTCTCATCTCACGGCCACCTCCCTCCGGGAAGCTGCTCAGCAGGGATCAGCGCTACGAAAGTGGAGAGAAGGGAGAAGAACTCTTATAGTTTGGCGCCCCCCAACCCGCGGCGCCTGGGTGCAGTGCACCCCGGGCACCCGCCCAGGATCGGCCCTGGCAACAACGGTCAGCGTAATCCAAAGGAGTAGTCCAAAAAGCGTAGTCGGGAACAAGCAGAAGTCAGCAACTAGAAAACAATATGATACACCAAACGGGAAGTGAACCTTATACTAAGGCAGAGACAGAAAGGGGAAGTGATGATTTTATAGGTACTAGATCAGGTAACTGCCTACAGTTGGCCACTGGGTGGAGCCAGAGTCCATTACCACGAAGTAGAAGATAACCAGGGCTCTACACAGATAGGTGTTCCCCAGTGGCTCAGGCAGTAGGGAACTGACCCCCACCCCTTCAACCTCTGCAGCAATGCTGGCAGCACTCATACGTCTATTTCCCAATGACAACCTCTGGATATAACACTGAGCATATGCACACAATTTCTTTGGTCAACCATAGCGTGGCCTGTTCTGAGTGGAACCTGTCCCGTTAAACCGCTGTATGGTCTTGGCCACTGTGCTTGTTGTAGAAATTTTATTAGGATGTATATTGTCGCAGTGTCAGTTCTACATGCAGCTCACTCATAAGAGCGAACCGGAGCGAACCAGCACCGGTGAAGGACCATTGGTAGTGAAAAGCTTCCTGTGGATGTGGAGAGATGTTTCGCTATACGAAGATATGTCCGCCAGTGAGGGCCTGTGCATTATATGCGCATTTGTTCGTTTGGTGGAAATATGTTCGGTCTGTGAAGACATTATTTGTTTGATACCTATCTGCTTTTGCGGAGGGATGCACGCTGGTGTCTTTCTATGCGCCTGATCACCACATGGAGAGACCATAGCATTTCCCTGTAGATAGCCTTGCGTCTATGGGAATGGTAGTATAATCTCTGAACAATGCATAATAAGGATTTGCGCCAATGGTAGAAGTATGTGCCAATGGTAGAAGTGTGTGCCAGCTTGGTCGGACCAGAGTTCACAATTTCATAGACGCCAATCTCACTAAATGTAGGTCTCTTTGTTAACTGTGAAGAGCAGTTTTTCAAATACAAACGACAGGTAGTTGTACACACACTGGTCTGTAAAGGCACGATCAGACGCTCCCCTAGTCATTGTTCTGTTTGAATATAAAATGTGTTTTCATTGGTTGAGTCTTGTATAACAGCTACTATTTGAACGTAAACATGGGCTTGATTGGATGACTGTGAAGCCACCAAGTCCTCTTTGTTATCCCTGTTCAGCCCTATAAACAAACAGAGCCCTCGTGACTTTTCAGGACTGTTTGAGGAGCTTCCAATGTGAGAACAACTATTGTGTCTGTCTTACTTGGTAAGCACGAGTGCACTTGAAATGCATTATCCAAAAGAGCTGAAAAGTGCGCTTATTAGCGCAAGCAAGATTAAATGCGCACAGCGTATTATAACTTCTACCTCGTGCTGCAGATCAGTTCCAGGTTCTTGACAATCTTCTTATAGCCTAGGCCATCTTTATGTAGAGCAACAATTCTTTTTTTCAGATCCTCAGAGATTTCTTTGCCATGAGGTGCCATGTTGAACTTCAGTGACCAGTATAAGAGAGTGAGAGCGATAACACCAAATTTAACACACCTGCTCCCCATTCACACCTGATACCTTGTAACACTAACGAGTCACATGACACCGGGGAGGGAAACTGGCTAATTGGGCGCAATTTGGACTTTTTCACTCAGGGGTGTACTCACTTTTGTTGCCAGAGGTTTAGACATTAATGGCTGTGTGTTGAGTTATTTTGAGGGGACAGCAAATTTACACTGTTATACAAGCTGTACACTCACTACTTTACATTGTAGCGAAGTGTCATTTCTTCAGTATTGTCACATGAAAAGATATAATAAAATATTTACAAAAATGTGAGGGGTGTACTCACGTTAGTGAGATACTGTATATAAATATATATATATAAACACATACACATATACTGCATATATAAGCACACACATATATAAACGCACACACATACATGCACACAAATATAAACACACACACATACATAAATGCACACACATATAAACACATGGACACACATACATACATGCATTCATACACACACATACATGCATGTACACACACATACATGCATGCACACATACATACACATACATACACACATACATACACACACACATACATACAGATAACCTTTTAAAAAACATCAGTCCTTTGCCTTATCTCTTCCTGCCGGGTACTGCACTGTAAGGGGAGACAAAGAGCACAGCACACACAGCTTTCACTTTCAGTGTAATCAGCCGATATATAGTTCGGCTGAGAATCAGGGAGCTCGGTCTCAACCGCCCCTCCTATCTAGGCATACAGGAGGCCCACACGAGCCCCCGGCACCATGGGGCCCAGTCGCCATGGCAACTTCAGCGACCCCTGTACGTCCACCCCTGATCTGAGTTACTGATTCGAAACAATCATGCAAATTCTGTAAATCTGTTCTGAGTTATCCATTCAAAGTAACAAAATTAAAGGGTCAGCGTGACTGCCTGGCAACAAGCATTTGTAGAATGCAAACTAAAAAATGGCAGCTTTCATATATATCTTAGGAATGGTTGTCTTTATTGAAGCAGAGCAGAGCTGCTTGTTAACCGTGAGTTTGGTGTTCTAAAACAGGGGTCTCCAAACTTTCTAATCAAAGGGCCAGTTTACTGTCCTTCTGGCTTTAAGGGGCTGGACTGTGGCCCAGGTGAGCAGAAAATGCCCCAGCATCAGTGCCTTATCAGTAGTTTTATTGGGAGGAATAATGGCTCATAGTTGATATCAATGAGAAGAATAGTGTCCCGTTGATGGTGTCAGTAGGGGGAATGGTGCCCCATCATTGGTGTTAGTTGGAGTTGGTGGAATGGTGCTCCAAGGGCCAGATAAAGGCAAGTAAAGGACCACATCTGGTCCCTGGGCCACAGTTTGGAGACCACTGCTCTAAAAGAAGAAATAATAACTGACTAGTAGAAAAAACAAATTCAGCCCTCATTAGTGAAAGATTGCTCTTGGAACACGGTTTAACCACTTGTCTACCAGCGCCATTTACAGTATAAATGGCAGCTGGTAGACTGGGATTTTAAACATGTGTTTACATTTGTTCAGGGGGCCATTGGCTTTCAGGTGGAAGTGAGCTGCGCGGCTGCCACAGCCCATGCTACCTACCCAGCCATGTATCCTGGGCTCTGTTGTCCCACCTGTGTACCAGGGACTAGCATGGAGGGGTGGCGGGTAGAAGGGCAGGAAACCAGCAAACGTCCATTTTCTGATCTCCCTTCCAATGAATGAATGTTAAAATAGTAAAAGTTAAAATTATTATTTATGCCTGTGCCTGGAAACAACCAACGCCTCTGAATCCTCTCACAATCATCGGACTCCTCAATGACCATGCTCACTATGAGTACGTGTTTGCTAAAGCCCATCTTCTTCTTAACCGATTCTGCACTCACTCATATTCTTGGCTCCAATATCCAGACTGCTCATTAAATATCAGACATCAAAATGTAGCCCTGTGAATATGGGATACTTCACATCATGGACTTCTTACTTATCAACACTTGGTTGTTACTTGTTACCTTTCTCAGTTATTAGTACACTTGGTATTAACCAGTCGTACCAGGATTTCAACTATCGGTACTTCCTACCCTCTTCTTTACCCTCCTTTCCCTTCCCCTATTCCTTACTTCCATAATAACCTCCTAAGGTTTATTGCTCTGTATTACAAGTGCAATTGTTTGCCTGACTGGGTTTTGACTTTCTGTTTGAAAAAAAAAAATCAAATGTTCTCAATAAAAACCTATTGAAACATTATTATTTATGATTATTATTTATATAAGGTTTCCTCCCACACTCCAAAGACATGCTGGTAGGTTAAGTGGGTCCTGTCTAAAATTGGACCTAGTATGTGTATGTATGAATGTGAGTTAGGGACCTTAATTTGTAAGCTTCTTGAGGGCAGGGACTGATGTGAATGTACAATATATATGTGAAGTGCTGCGTAAATTGACGGCGTACATATGTACCTGTAATAAATAAACATAGTATTAGAAATAATAATGTACCATATAAAAAAATAAACAAATAAAAACGCAAATAACTTTTTAACCACTTGACCACCAGAAGGTTTTACCCCCTCATGGCCTAGGCATTTTTTGCTATTTAGCACTGACTACTTTAACGCAAATTACATTTTCATGAATTTTCATAAATTCAGGACAAAATGTATTTTGCTACATGTCTTTGGTAAAAAAAATCTCAATATGTGTATATTATTTGGTTTGTGTGAAAGTTATAGGGTCTACAAAATATAGTGTATATATTTAAAAATTGATCATTCCTGATGTACTAATGGCCTATCTCATTTCTTGAGTCCCTAAAATGTCAGGACCCCTTTTTTGGAAATAGATAGTCCAATGTATTTAGTAAGAAACATGGCAAGTTTTTTAAGTTGTAATTTTTTTGTTACAAATTGTTGAAAAAGGAATTCAATAAATATTGGGTTTTAATTTTCACATTTTTTTTTACGTACTGTCACCACGGCAGTACAGCGTGTGGCAATCATCAGGGATACTGACTAGTGACACTATGTAAAATGTTTTCTTTTTTATAAGATTTTTTTTTTTACATTCTGTGATCAGAGTAGTATAGTGTCACTGCGGTGACACTGAACTGCTCCTGGTGGGTGATCAGGAATTTTTTTCCACTACTATTGCTTATAACAGTGATGATCACTGGTATAAGCAATAGTTTTAGCTGTCATTAAAGAATTTCATTCAATACAGCTTGTGATCTGTGATTGGCTACAGCTAAGCACATGGTACAGGGTGCTGTGATTGACCCAGGTACCATATGATAGTTGTGGGCTAATAACAGCACCAAACAAAATATTCCTCCTGCGCTCAGATGTATTGTCCCAAAAGGAGATGTAGTAGTATAATTGAATGGCTAAATAAATGAATGCAAGTCTTCCTCTACACACAAGCTCTTGCAGCCCACCTCAGGACCATGGGCATCCAAAGGTGCTAAGAGACAACGAGAACAAGATCTCTAGGTGCACTCCCCGCCCTGAGGGGAGGGTAATTGCAATTAGGGCTCACTACATCTATGTGCATATATGTGTGGGGTAGGTCATTTGGTCTGTAGGCTCTGAAGAAGAGGGTTCGCCTCCAGCCAGTGACTGATTGGTCAGGTCACGGGGGCGGAACTGGCGGACGTGCTGGTGCTTGGACTGGGAAAGTGTCCAGCACGCATGTTTGTTATTCCCGCCAGCTGTGTGAGAGAGAGCGGCCTGTCTCCCATACTGGTGCGTACTGCTGTGTACTGGCTGAATATACCCCTACCTGTGTACTGGCTATATACTGTGCACTGGCTGAATATACCCCACCTGTGATGCTGAGCTGTATACTGTGTCCTCCTGGCTGAATATACCCTACCTGTGATGCTGAGCTGTATACTGTGTACTGGCTGAATATACCCTTACCTATGATGCTGAGCTGTATACTGTGTTACTGGCTGCAATATACCCCACCTGTGATGCTGAGCTGTATACTGTGTCCTGTGATGCTGAGCTGTATACTGTGTCCTTTGATACTGAGCTGTATACTGTGTCCTGTGATGCTGGGGCTGTATACTGTGTCCTGTGATGCTGAGCTGTATACTGTGTCCTGTGATACTGAGCTGTATACTGTGTCCTGTGATGCTGGGGCTGTATACTGTGTCCTGTGATGCTGGGGCTGTATACTGTGTCCTGTGATGCCAAGCTGTATACTCCTGACACAATATGTGGAATACAGGGGACGGAGTGGGTGGATTCTATAAGGGGTGGGGCTTATGAGAAGTAGGAGTCAAAAAAGAAGGGGCGAGGCCTGGCACCCCCTATCCTAAAAGTTCACCAACCGCCACTGGTTCACACTAAGCATTGGCATCGTGTTGGTTCAAAATTAAATCCTTATGTCAAGTTAGGAGGCATTTGAAGCCTTTCAACACCTCCCATTCAAGTCCATGGTAACGCCTCGCAACTGCTCTAGCAGGCAGTATCAGCTCGGTTGCAGGGCGATTAGTTCATTCACTGTAATGGAACAGGTGTTTGTGGAGCAGTGTTAACGCTCATCTAATGCTTCAAAACCACACATAAGGCGTTTAGAGAGCGTTGTTAACCACTTACGGACTGCCCGCCGTCATTATACGGCGGTACTTTGCCATGGAATGCCATTGTTATGGTAGCAGATAACCAAGTTATCGCTTTTTTCAGCAGGCGGTCCGCTTTCAGATAAAAGTGGTCTCTGCGGCGGATTCACCGCAAGATCACTTTTATCGGGGGCGGGAGATGGCCCCCCCCCGCTAACTTTCCGGCCGTCTCTGCAGCTTACCGGATCCGTCGGTAACAGCGGAGAAGACTAGGTTTGCTCCCCTCACTGCCTGGATGCCAAGTGAGGGCAAGATGGCGGAAGCGACGTCAAACGTCACTTCCGCCCAATGCTCTTAAAGGAGAATTTTTTTTTCCCAATTACATTTTTTTATTTATTTATTTTGTATTGCATTTCAGTGTAAATATGAGATCTGAGGTCTTTTTGACCACAAATCTCACATTTAAGAGGCCCTGTCATACTTTTTTCTATTACAGGAAATGTTTACATTTAGGAATAAAAGTCACCCAAACGTTTTTTTTTTTAAATGATTTTTTTTAAAAGTAATTATCTAGCAAAAAAAAACTGATTTTAACTTGTAAACACCGAAACTCAGAAACAGGCTCAGTCCTTAAGTGGTTAATGCTTGTAAAACACCCCATAAAGCTCATTGACACCTGTCTGACGCCCATACTAACACCATACAAACGCTATAGCAGTGTTTGTTGAGCGTTAGACATTTAGTCAAGTATAGGGATGAGCCGAACACCCCCCGGTTCACACCAGAACATGCGAACAGACAAAAAGTTCAGGGCCAACATCCGAACACCATTAAAGTCTATGGGACTCGAACATGAAAAGTGCTCATTTTAAAGGCTTATATGCAATGTTATTGCCCTAAAAAGTGTATAGGGACCCGTGTCCTGCCCTAGGGGACATGTGTCAATGAAAAAAAAACGTTTTAAATCAATCGTTTTTTCAGGAGCAGTGATTTTAACCACTTCAGCCCCAGAAGGATTTCCCACTTTAGGACCAGAGCACTTTTTGTGATTCGGCACTGCGACGCTTTAACTGACAATTGCGCAGTCGTGCAACGTTTTACCCAAACGAAATTTGCGTCCTTTTTTCCCCACAAATAGAGCTTTCTTTTGGTGGTATTTGATCACCGCTGCGTCATTTCCGATCGCCGCTATAAACAAAAGAAGAGCGACAATTTTGCAAAAAAAATACAAATTTCTTACTTTTTGCTAAAATACAAATCCAAAAAAAAAAAATATAAAAAAACATTTTTTTCAATGGTTTTGGCCGATTTATATTCTTCCTCATATTTGTGATAAAAAAAATCGCAATCGCCGTTTGTTGATTGGTTTGCGCAAAAGTTGCCGCATTTACGGATGGTGAGAATTAATTTCTGGGGTTTTTATTATTTTTATTTTTTTCTACTAGTAATGGCGGCGATCTGCAGTTTTTAGTGGTACTGCGATATTGCGGCTGACATGTCGGACCATTTTGACACTTTTTTGGGACCATTGGCATTTATACAGCGATCAGTGCTATAAAAATGCATTGATTACTGTGTAAATGTCATTGGCAGTGAAGGGGTTAACCTGGGGGGGGCGCTCTAATAGCTAACTGTGTTCCCTGGGCGTGTTCTAACTGTATTAGTGTTTGCCTGGCAGGGGAAGGGGAGTGATCAAGGCTTCTATGTAGAGCAGTGGTTCTCAACTCCGGTCCTCAGGACCCCCCAACAGGCCAGGTTTGCAAGATAACTGAAATACATCACAGGTGATATCATTTGCTTCTCAGTGATTGCAGTATTCTAGTCTGCATCTCCCCAAGGTAATACTTAAAATCTGGCCTGTTGGTGGGTCCCGAGGACCGGAATTGAGAACCACTGATGTAGAGGAAGGCTGTGATCACTCAGAATCACACATCTCACAGAACGGCCTTCGGCAGCACGTGCACGATCTCGCAGCCGCTGTCATATGACAGCGGTTTGCAATATCGAGCCACCTAGTCGCCGTCAACCTGCAGTTGGCAGTCGGCAAGTGGTTAATAATGCTTAAAGTGAAAAAAAAAAGAGAAATTCCTTTAAATATTGTGCCTGGGGGGTGTCCTTAGTCTGTGTGTAAAAGGACACATCTCCGTGAGGTGTAGAACATAGACAGAGCAAAATGACATTTCCATAGGAAAAATTGTCATTTAAAATCGCGGCTGTAATGTATTGCGGGCTCCCGGCAATATAAAAAAAAAAATCGCTGGAAAAAAGTGTGTGCGCCCCCCCCCCCCTCTTCGGGTCTGGTTTGGATATTAAGGGGAACCCCGCGCAAAATGTTTATAAAATTTGACGTGGGGGTCCCCCTAGAATCCAAACCAGATCCTTAACCGAGCATGCAGCCCTGGCTGGTTAGGATGGGGGGGAACCGTACCAGGCTACATGCCCTCAACATGGGGAGTATGGGTGCTTTGGAGGAGGGGGCCTCCCCACCTCAAGACACCTTGTCCCCATGCTGATGGGGACAAGAGCCTCTTCCCCACAAGCCTGGCTGGTGTCTGTGGGGGTCTGCGGGCAGGGGGGCTTATCGGAATCTGGAAGCCCCCTTTAATAAGGGGGCCCCCAGATCCTGACCCCCCTATGTGAACAGGTTTGGGGTACATTGTACCCCTACCTGTTCACCAAAAACGGAGTGTAGTGTAAAAAAAAAACATTAGGCAGTTTTTGACAAGTCATTTATTTTGTATTATAGCTCTTACTTCTTTCTTCTTTCTTCCTCCATCTTCTCCTGGCCCGGTTCTTCTTCTGGTCTTCTTCTTCTTTTAGTCTTCTTGCTTCCTCTCTTTGTCTTCAATCTTCCATCTTCATCTTGATCTTCTTTCTTCTTTCCCCGCCGCGGCGCTCTCCGCTGAAGCAGTCCGACCCCTGCACGTCTTGCCGAATGGGCGGTCTTCACGATGACAGTTCTTTTATAAGAAGGGGCGGGGCCACCCGTGACATAAATGGATGACCCGTCCCCTCTGACATCACATAACGTCAGAAGGGGGCAGGTTCACTCAGTTATGTCACTGGGTGGCCCCGCCCCTTCTTATAAAAGTACTGTCATCGCGAAGACCGCCCATTCGGCAAGACGCGCAGGGGCTGGACTGCACCAGCGGAGTGAGCAGCGACGGGGAAAGAAGAAAGAAGATCAAGATCAAGATGAAGATTGAAGATGAAGAGAGGAAGCAAGAAGACTAAAAGAAGAAGAAGCAGAAGACCAGAAGAAGGAGTGGGCCAGGAGAAGATGGAGGAAGAAAGAGCTATAAAACAAAATAAAGGACATGTCAAAAACTGCCTATTGTTTTTTTTTACACTACACTCATTTTTTGGTGAATGGGTAGGGGTACAAAGTACC
>BLSH010313024.1:498633-509604 GCA_018402905.1 Glandirana rugosa
CTGGGTTAGAGGAGGTAAAAGGAGACAGGTCAAATGAACAGAAGACGACAAGGGTCCCGGGGACACACGAAGGGACCAGGGTGACCCCGGACGACGTCTTGAACACTTTCCCGGGGTGACGTCATGGCATTATTTCCCTGGGTGCTATCCGCATTTCCCGGGTCCTAGTCACCATTCTCCCTTCCCGGGACCGGTCCCCAGTCCCCCCGGGAAGTATTAAAGAACGTGGCCCCGGGACTTCCAAGATCAATGCGGAGACCTTCATTCGTATGATACAGAAAGTAGACGACGTAATTCAAAGGAACCGGTGGTTACACATATGTCAGGAGTTACAACGGGTAAAGAGACACGAATAAGTTTTCTCAAACTCGTCGTGTAGAACTCTGGGGTCAGTCGGAACGACTACGTCATATTGATGGAACACAGAATAACGACACGGTCTCAAGATGTGCTGCTCAAACTCTTTTGAATAAGCACAGAGAAATGGGCAACATTGAGGACTGTATACACATTGGTGGCCAAGGAAACTTAATGCAGCAGATGAAAGACATAGTATGCTTACTTCCAGAGGCGTAACTAGAACCTTCAGGGCCCCGGTGCAAGAAATTATGAAGGGCCCCCCTGACCCCTGGCCAGGGCCCTTCCCTCTTACCACTGATCCTGGGCCCTTTACGCCTATCGTGGGTCCCTTTATTACGGTACTGCAGTGGGGCCCTTTCACAAGTTCTGCAGCAGGCCCCAGTGGGACCAGGGAAGCACACAGGGGCCCTGGGAACAGCAGAAGACAAGTAAACTGGACAGAGGAAAATGGAGGAGATTGGGTCCTCTAAATGCCACCCCCGCCATCCCTCCTATTCAGGTGTACAAGGGAGGCACATGGGCCCCCTAGACCATGGGGCCCGGTTGCAATTGCAACCCCTGCAACCCCTATCGTTACGCCCCTGCTTACTTCCCTTCAACATCAGAAGATGTCCATTAATGCCATCAGCACAGAACTGGAGGAAACCAGTGGGACCCAGGTACATCCATCTACTGTCTGGAGAAGTCTGGGAAGAAGTGGTCTTCACAGTAGAACAGTGCGCAAAAAAACCATACCTCCAAAGTGGAAACGAGGCTAAGTGACCCAACTATGCCCGAAAACATAGGAACTGTGGTGCAGAAAAAATGTCAGCTGGGGCTCTGGACTGATGAATCAAAATTTAAAATATTTGGCTGTAGTAGGAGGCAGCAAGTTCACCAAGAGGACTGGGGAGCGGCACAATAATGAGTGTCTGCAGGCAACAGTGAAGCATGGTGGAAGTTCCTTGAAAGTATGGGGTTGCATTTCTGCAAATGGAGTTGAAGATTTGTTCAGGATCATTGGTGACCTCAATGCCGAGAAATACCAGCAGATACTTATACATCATACCATACCATCAGGGAGGTGTGTGATTGGCACTAAATTTATTCTGCAGCAGGACAACAATCCCAAACATACAGCTGTCATTAAGAACTATCTTCAGTCTAAAGAAGAACAAGGAGTCCTGGAAGCGATGGTTTGGCCCCATAGAACTCCAATCTCAACATCAGTGAGTCTGTCTGGGATTACAGCAAGAGGCAGAAGGATTTGAGGCAGTCTACATCCACAGAAGATTTGTGGTTAGCTTTTCAAGATGTTTGGAACAACCTACCTGTCGAGTTTCTTCAAAAATCGTGTGCAAGTGTACCTAAAAGAATTGATACTGTTTTGAAGGCAAAGGGTGGTTGCACCAAATATTGATTTGATTTGCATTTCTCTTCTGTTCATTTACTTTCCATTTTGTTAATTGATAAAAATAAACTATTTACACTTTTATTTCTGAAAGCATTTTTTAACACCTGCCTAAATCGTTTGCACAGCAGTGTACTTTAACCCTTTCATATCCAGCAGTAATCAAAATGACCAGACCAAATTTTTGAGTTGGGATGCCTTAGTTAACTGTTTTGGTTACAACATTGTTTTGTTTTGTTTTTTTTAGCACATATGAGGCATTACTAGGTAACCACCCTGATTATAAACACTATATTACCAAAAGTATTGGAATGCCTGCCTTTACATGAACTTTAATGTCATCCCAGTCTTAGTCCCTAGGGTTCAATATTGAGTTAACCCACCCTTTACAGCTATAACATCTTCAACTCTTCTGGGAACGCTGTCCATAAGGTTTGTCTATGGTAATGTTTGACTATTTTTCCAGAAGCACATTTGTGAGGTCAGGCACTGATTTTGGACAAGAAGGCTTGGCTCGCAGTCTCTGCTCTTATTCATCTCAAAGGTGTTCTATCAGGTTGAGGTCAGGACTGTGCAGTCTAGTCAAGTTCCTCCACCCCAAACATGCTCATCAATGTCTTTATGGACCTTGTTTGTGCACTGGTGCTCAGTCATGTTGGAACAGGAAGGGGCCTCCCCCAAACTGTTCCTACAAAGTTGGGAGCACGAAATTGTCCAAAATGGCTTGGTATGCTGATGCCTTAAGATTTCCCTGCACTGGAACTAAGAGGCCAAGCCCAACTCCCGAAAAACAACCCCACACCATAATCCCCCCTCCACCAAATGATTTGAACCAGTGCACAAATCAAGTAATAACAGGTGTGCAGTGCACAAATCAAGGTCCATAAAGACATGGATGAGCAAGTTTGGGGTGGAGGAACTTGATTGGCCTGCACTGAGTCCTGATCCCAACCTGATAGAACATCTTTGGGATGAATTAGAGGGGAGAGTGTGAGCCAGGCCTTCTCGTCCACATAAGTGCCTTACCTCACAAATGCTCTTCTGGAAGAATGGTCAAACATTCCCATAGACACACTCCTAAACCTTGTGGACAGCCTTCCCAAAAGAGATGAAGCTGTTATTATTATTATACAGGATTTATATAGCACCAACAATTTGCACAGCGCATTACAAAATTAAGGCAGACAGTACAATTACATTACAATTTGGTACAAGAGGAATCAGAGAGCCCTGCTTGTTAGACCTTACAGTTATAGCTGCAAAGGGTGGGCCAACTCAATATTGAACCCTACAGACTAAGACTGGGATGCCATTAAAGTTCATGTGCATGTAAAGGCAGGCGTCTGAATACTTTTGGTAATATAGTATATATATATATATATATATATATATATATATATATTATTTTGTAGTGTGTTTTGTATAATTAATGCTATTTTACATATTTTCACTAAATTATTTTCTCCCATTTATCCTGAGTACATAGACCCCAAATAAGTGTATCTTTTGATACATATGTTGGTGCTATATGGACAATAAAACACATGTATACTTCAGATTTGAAAATGTTAGGCATTTTTCATTACAATGTCTGCAATTCACTGACCTGCCTGGGGGGCCATCAATGCGTAGTGGTGCTAGAAGAGGTAAATAAAAATAGGAGACTGTGTTAACAAATAAACAGATATTTCTGTGATCAAAATTATGCATGCTTGCAGATCAGCACAAAAACAGATTCCTCATGATTGTAACTCATTAAAAACATTTACAGATCACCAACTCGAAGTTAAACTAAAATGATATCCCTAAAATGATTCTTCTATCTCTGGCATGTGTTGAAATGTCTAAGGCGTAATAGGAATTCATGTACAAATGTGGGAATTTATTTTACTATTTTATTATATTTTTAAAATGCATTTTTAAGTTTTTCCTAATGTTATTACTATAAGTCTGACCCCTCCAGGCCATAGTGGTAGAATAGCAGTAGTTACTGGGATGTGCTCAGGGCTGAGCACCTCCTGGGTTCACTCTGCGCTGAGGAGATCGGTACACAGGAGTTCACCACTCTTATCCACTGCAGTTCATCATCCTTGTACTCTAAAACTAGAAAAATCTTTGGGCTATGCATACAATTTAGCTCCCTTTGTTGCAGCATACATAAGTATTGTTGTAGTCTTATGCATCAGTCTCTGCAACTACCAAGCAAGATGTTTTCTGCCAGTATATGTTAGAACACATGCATAAGCATAGAACAAACGTTGAGGAATTATATACACCAACCCCTTGCCATTATATTATATATTCCAAAAGTTCAACATACCATGAATATCAAACTGCAACATCCACCATGCATTCCATCCAGCTAACTCATACATTGAGTCAGACAAGCCATCATTCCTTTCCAGGCCAGAAAAGATCTTGCGTCAGCCCACAGTTCGCCAAAACACAGTACTGCAAAACAATTCTGAGATACTTTGTGACAAAACGATGAACTCCGTAGCACCCTCTAAGTCGCTCATAAGAAAAATCCTGTTCTCACTCCCCCCCCCTTGTCAAAGTCATGAATTATTTATGCCCTATGTACTCTCTACTACAAGATCCCTGACAGAAAACCATCTTTGGACACAACGGATCACAGATCACAGTAGAGGGCCAATCACAGTGGCCCTCTACCATGTGATCAGCAGTGTCCAGTTACAGCTGACCACATTTAAACAGGCTTGCCAATTATTGGCAGTCCTTTCCTCACACATTGGGGTTTACTAAAGGCAAATAGACTGTGCACTTTGCACCCTGCAAGTGCAGTTGCTCCAGAGCTTAGTAAATAAGGTAAGGCTGCACTTTGCAAAGAGTACCCAATCACGTGCAAGGAAAATAAAAATAAGCAGCATTTTTGCTTGCACGTGATTGGATGATGGAAGTCAGCAGAGCTTCTGCTCATTTACTGAGCCCGGGAGCAACTGCTCATGCAGAGTGCACAGCCTATTTGTCTTTAGTAAATCAACCCCATTGTGTCTGTGTGAGGAAAGGAGCGTCAATAACCAGCAAGGCTCTCAGTGCATTCTTAACACTGATAATTAAGGCGGTGGCCATCAATGACCTGATTATCAGTGTAGCCCCATTGTTGCCAATCAGTGCCCATCAGTGTGGCCTATCGGTGCCCATCACTGCTGCTTATCAGTGCCGCCTATCAATGCCCATCACTGCCGCCTCATCAGTGCAGCTTATCAGTACCCATCAGTGCCTCTTCATCAGTGTCCATTAGTGCCACCTCATCAGTGCAAACTCATCAGTGCCTATCAGTGCAGTCTTTCAGTGCTGCCCTAATCAGTGCAGCCTCATCAGTGCTTCCTCATCAGTGCCCATCAGTGCAGCTTATCAGTGCCTATCAGTGAAGAAGAAAAATTACTTATTTGCGAAATTTTATAAAAGAAACTAAGAAAAATGTTTAGAGAAAAAAAAAACCCAGTGGTGATTAAATACCACCAAAAGAAAGCTCTATGTCTCAAAAGCCTGAAAATTGGTCTGGGCAGGAAGTGCCTGGTATTGAAGTGGTTAATGTACAGTAGATACAAAGCTAATAGGGAGAATTGGACCTCCTTAACCACTTCCGTACTGCCGGACGTCATATGACGTCCTTGCGTTTGAGTGGTGATATCTGAATGGTGCCTGCAGCAGCAGGCACCATTCAGATACCGTTTTTTTAAGCAGGCGATTCTCTCCAAGATAAAAGTGGTCTTAGCGGCGAGATCACTTTTATCAGTGGCGGGAGAGGTGCCCCCCCTCCCGCCGCTTTCCAGTCATCTCCGCCGCTTACCGGATCCACCGGCAGGGGCGGAGATGATCCGATCCGTCCCCCCAGTGTCCGTGAGCCGACTGAGTGGCTGAAGCCGCTCACTCTGCTCCATAACATTTTTTTTTGGGCTGTCATTTTTTTCAGATTTTTTTTTTTTTTTGCATTTTAGTGTAAATATGAGATGTGAGGTCTTTTTGACCCCAGATCTCATATTTAAGAGGACCTGTCATGCTTTTTTCTATTACAAGGAATGTTAACATTTCTTGTAATAGGAATAAACGTGATCAATTTTTTTTTTAAAAAAAGAACAGTGTAAAAATAAAAAGTAAAAAGCAAAATAAATAATTAAAAGAATTTTTTTTTTTTTAAGCACTCCGTCCCCGCGAGCTCGCGCGCAGAAGTGAACGCATACGTAAGTCCCGCCTACATATGAAAACGGTGTTCAAACCACACATGTGAGGAATCGCCGTGATCGTTAGAGCGAGAGCAATAATTTTAGCACTAGACCTCCTCTGTAACGCAAAACTGCTAACCTGTAGAATTTTTTAAACGTCGCCAATGGAGATTTTTAAGTTGCAAAGTTTGTCGTCAATCCGCGAGCGGACGCAATTTTGAAGCATGACATGTTGGGTATCATTTTACTCGGCGTAACATTATCTTTCGCAATATGAAAAAAAATTGGCCTAACTTTACTGTTTTCTTATTTTTTACAAAAAAAACTGAATTTATTTTTAAAAAAGCACGCTTGGAAGAGCGTTTTATTCTCTAGGGTGTCAGAAAAAAATATATATATAATGTTTGGGGGTTCTAAGTAATTTTATAGCAAAAAAAACAGTTTTTAACTCATAAGCACAGAACCCAAAAAACAGGCTTGGTCTTGAAGTGGTTAAAAAAGCCACCAAAACTCAAGTGCAGAGACTTCACCAACAGTGTCCCTGAGCAATATAAGAAACTGTCAGGTAGCTTAGCACTGCAGCATCTGCTAAAATATGAAATATCAGGTATGGGTGGACAAAGCTTTGAAAGCACTGGTCTGAGTGTAGCTGTCAACAAATGTACAAAAATCTACAAAAAATGTAGCTGTCAACAAAAAACTAGTCCAGAATGGCTTATATGGCTGCAATGCATTGCCGGACAAGTACCGTCTGGAGGAGACCACATTGCTGCAATGCCTGTGCTCTAAATATCATCTCTATTAAATACATATTTTAGCTTGTAGACTTCGGATTGTTATAAAATGGCATTAGTGGCTTTTCATGGCGCGTCCTTCACATTGATATTTAATTCCCCATAAAACTGCTTTTCCTAATTCTACTCTAAGTGAATACCTTTGAGCTAAAGTGTTTCTGAAATTTCCCAGGACCTGCACAAATAAAACTATGAAGTGTGTATATATGATGGGTGTAATTTGTTATTATAGATATTCAACATAATGAAAGGGTGAGTCCCTGTCTCAGCAGGAAACCTCTGATTGTGACCATGCATTTCAATAAAGAGTGCAATTGCTGCTTTAAATGTATTCCCATTCACAGAAGCCCTGTGAACTGCATGTGTTTTTGTTATCCATGATGGATTGAGAACTGTGCTTTATCAAGAACCTACGGGCTGTAAGATTTCCAGCCAGACTCTGTGGTTCGCACAGACAAAATGTTTGGCTCAGCTTTTGGCACCAGTCGTAAGTACTGTCAACCACAACAATTTATGAGTGGCTTACTTCATATTGAAGCCGGATGGCAACCCACTAATATATGGGAATGTGCACGCATCATTACATGCTGCAGGCCATAGGTAGCTAATTGCTTCTGCAACACAACTATTTATTTTTTTCCACTACAGACCTTATGTGAAAAATATTTTACAAATGCAAATAAACTTCGACTTAGAAATGTGATATTTGTATAATCATATTCTGGAAGCTGCAAAAATAAAGATTTTTTTTTTGCTGTTTAAAGTGTTTCCAACTGTTAAATCTTACAGCAGTAAGTGCGGATGAAAGAAATTCGGTATATAACAAATGAAATACGGATTTTATGTTCAGGAGCAGGTCCACATAAAAACAAAAATGGTTCAGGGCTGGTTTACATCTATGTTGCGCTTGTTAGCGCAATGGGCATTACATGTGTTGACCCATTGAAGTGGCCTTCATTTTGAATACCACCCCAGGCACTAAAGCATTGCACATGCACTATAATGTGTTGGCGCAAAAATGTTGAGACATGTCTGATAGGTCGCTGTGACGCAGCGCAAGTTACCACGACATGACACGTGTTAAAGTGGGAATACATTTCCGTGGCTGATTTGTACCTTATACCTATAAAAAGGCTTACCTATAGGTACAGTAAAGATCTCCTAAGCCAGAGATATGCAATTAGTGGACCTCCAGCTTTTGCAAAACTACAAGTCCCATCATGCCTCTGGGTGTCATGTTTATGGCTGTTAGAGTCTTGCTATGCCTCATGGGACTTGTAGTTCTGCAACAGCTGGAGGTCCGCTAATTGCATATCCCTGTCCTAAGCCCTAGTTCACATAGGAATGATGCGGGAAACCAGCGCGATTATAGAGCCGGTTCCCGCATTACTCCTCATCCGTTCACACTGCCTTCTGCGAACAGCTGCGGGTGTCATTACAAAGTTAATGACACCCCCAGTTTTCTTCACATATCACAGTGCGAACTGTGCATTCGCACATGAATTGGATTGCATGGGTGAGAACACCCATGCAATGCGATTCTAGTGAGGGAAAAAAAAGGTACATGTACCTTTTTTTGTGCGAGTCTAATGTGAGTTCAGCCATACAAGTGTATGGCTGAACTCGCATTGCTCAGAGATCGCATGTGATTTGCAGGTGCGAATCACATGCAATCTCTGAAGTCTGAACCCGGGCTCGACGTGCACTTCAGTGGTGTTATCGGCGCATGCGCTCTGAAGGAACGGCATACCAGTGCAGTTCCCCCAAAGCCCTGTGCTGTGAACAGTGACTCCCATGCGCATGCGCAGGAGTGACGTCATCACGGCTTCTCCATTCAGAACAAGAACAGAGCCCACTAACCCAGAAGGAAGTCTGGGTAAAGATGGAAGCCCTGTCAGCAGTGACAGTGCACCACTGGAGCGCTTCATTTTTAGGTAAGTTTCACATAATATGCTAGTATGTTATGCATACTAGCAAATTATAACATTCCCTTGCAGGAAGATTTTTTTTTTTTTTGGTTAGAGCACAGTGTGAACTATATTACTAGATAAAGAAAAACAGTCACAAATTGATTCCTAAAAAAATCTAATCATTTAGTCTTAATTTGTAATAATTTTGTTGACTTAAAGAATATGTAAATCCAATATTTCCTATTCCTCATATGTGCCCGCTGTACCATGTACTTGTATGAACAAGTATCCTGTTCTGATTGTATTGCTTCCATTGTATTGCTTCCTTTGTGTGAAATCTCTGGTGATCCTACTAGTCCCTATGCTTTCCTATTAAAAACTGACCACACTATGCATGAGGGCACATCGTGGTCAGTTCTCTAGCTATGCTGTGAACTCAGCCTGCTCTCCTCCAATGATCAGACTTGTCTTGAGCCCCACCCCCCTTCTGTAACAGCCTTTCACTGGGAAGCTTGGTGTCCTGCTGTTCCTCCTCCCCCCAGCTCTTATGCAGCTCAGTATGTGATTACTTATAAAAAAGAGAAGAAAAGTATTTATCATTTCTTTTATATATAAAAGTTTTTTTTTAATATTTACCCATAGTAATTTTGTCAGATGATAGCTCTTGAAGCTAGAGGTGAAGGCCCACTGAGATTTAACTCTTGCTGGCTTGTCACCTACTTTAGGGGCAGTTTCACACTGCCATGATGCGGTCCTGCTGCATTTTGGGCAAAGCACAGCAATGCTGCAGGTTTCCTGTGGGTTATCTGCACTTTTCCATAGACTTTTATGATTATCCTGTGGTTTTGGTGCACTTTCAGAAAGCTCACCAAAACTCCTGCATGTTGCCTTATTGGTGCGCTTTCTAAAAAGACACCAAAACATCATAGAGGCCTATGGAAAAGCACAGCTAACCCGCATGAAACCCACAAATTAGGTGCGCTTTGCCCAAAGTGCAGTGGGACCGCACCAGCAAAGTGTGAAGCCACCTTAACCATGCAATGACTTCCAACATCCAAATGAACCTAACATTATCATACACTTAGGGATTGATTTACAAAAGGCAAATAGACCGTGCACTTTACGGTTGCCCTCTGCAAGTGCAGTTGCTCCAGAGCTCAGTAAATGAGGTAAGGCTTCACTTTGCAAAGAGCACCCAATCACGTGCAAGGAAACTAAAGAAAAACTGCATTTTTACTTGCACATGATTGGATGGTGGAAGTCAGCGGAGCTTCTGCTCATTTTCTAAGCTCTGGAGCAACCGCTCTTTGTACTTTTTTCCTTTAGTAAATCAACCCCAGAGCCTTCTTGCTTACATTCCTCTTAAAATAAACTTCAAGAGTATAAAGAGTATTTGAACCCTAACAATAAAAAAATGGTCTTTTATATATAATAGTATATGAATTTTCTTACAATATATCTGTTTAATAAGTGTGAAAACTGTCTCTAATTTTTGCTATTAAACAATGTTTGCTATTTTTCACTTTATTTTTGGCTATTTTCACAGTTTTTCATTTACAGCTTTGAAAGTTAGTTAAAAGACCCTTCAAACCATATATTTCATGAAGTCATAGGGCCTATAGAAATAAAAGATGTATGAATGATATTTGTATGTCCCATGATAGTTGCGTAAATGTTTATCAAAACCATATTTTCCATAAAACTACACTAAAATCATTATTGGGTACTCACTAGTCCAATTCTCGGACCGACATTAGGAGCACAAGTCGCATTACGTCACAAAAGCAATGATTCCCTATGAAACTGGTCTGACTTGTGTTTTTCAAAGTCGGACTGACTTTGAAAAAGGTTCCTGTACTACTTTTGTCCGACTTTGATCCTACTTCAGCTCATTGAATATCATGGAAGTCGGATCAATGTCTTAACTGATCCGACTTTGGAATGCTACTTGTGCTCTGAGGATCTTGCAGGGGAACTCCACGCCAAATTAAAAAAAAAAAAAACGGAATGGGGTCCCCCTCCAAGAGCATACCAGGCCCTTCAGTCTGGCATGGAATTTAAGAGGAACCCCCCAACGCCAAAAAAATGGTGTAGGGTTCCCCCTCAAAATCCATACCAGACCCTCTGGTTCCCAGACCAAACTTAAAACCCCCCCTGGGATGTGGTAAAAAAGCCGTACCCCCAAGGGGAATTTTAGGTATGGTTTGGTCTCCCAGACCATACCTAAAACTCCCCCTTGGGATGTGGTAAAAAAACCGCAACCCCCCAAGGAGAATTTAAGGTACGGTCTGACTTCCCGGACCATACGAGAACCTCCCCCTGGGGTA
>BLSH010313024.1:529841-553927 GCA_018402905.1 Glandirana rugosa
AGTTTTAAGAAGACGCCTTCCCGCTACTTTGGACACACCTTCGGGTGACGTGGCATATCACCCTTCTCCCACAGTCAGGTAGTTCTTGATTAATGGGCTTGCAGTGGGCTTCCACACAGGTTTCATCGCCCTTCCGCAGAAGAATTTTGAGTGTCCTAACCTGCAATCAGCTAGCGCTAACATGGAGGCAGTTGACTTGTTACTTCAAGCTGAGGTTGATAAAGGTTTTGTCATTGGGCCTTTTTCTGTGCCTCCTTTTGACAACGGGAGGGTCAGTCCTATTGGTGTGGTCAAAGGGAAATTCAACAATAAACTTTGTTTGATTCACGATTTGTCTGCCCCTCATTCTTCCCAGGTACCTAGCTTGAACTCCTTGATCCTTTCAGAAGAGTTTTCACTCAAATACGCATCTGTGGATCAGGCCATTCAATGCATCATCAGACTGGGAGTAGGGGCCTGGCCGACATTTCCGATGCATTCAAATTACTGCCAATCCTCCCTGCACTGTGGCAATGGCACGGGATCAAGTGGAGGGAAGGTTATTATTTTGCCACAAAACTCACTTTTGGTTCCAAGAGTAGCCCCTGGCTGTTTGACACCTTCGCTCGGGCCCTCAGCTGGATCCTTTCCCACTAGGAGGGTTGCCAGGAGGTCATTCGTTACTTGGATGATTTTTTACTGATCGAAGGTGCCAAGCAAGCCCCCACCAATTTGGGGAAGTTGATCTCTGCGTTTGGAGCACTCGGTGTCCCGTTGGCAGAGAAAAAGGTTGAGGGTCCAGTCAATGGGTTGGTTTTTCTAGGCATCTAATTGGACACCCAGTTGATGCAGGCCAGCCTGCCAGCTGATAAATTATCCAGAATCAGAGAACGCATTCATGCATTCTCGATTTCCCAAGCATGTTCCAGACTAGAGTTACAATCTCTGTTGGGCATGTTGAATTTCGCCATGAGGATCATTCCTCAAGGTAGAGCGTTTGTGTCCAGGCTGTTGGCACTTCTGCCCTCAGCTCTGGATTCTGACTCGCATCAAGCTGAATGCTGCAGCCTTGGCAGATCTCAGCATGTGGGACCAGTTTTTTTGCGACATTGGAACAGCATTTCAATGTTTATCCCGGCAGCATCCGAATCATCCCCCAGGGTGGTATCGGATGCGGCAGCCATATTTGGGACTCATTGGCTGGCAGGCCTGTGGCTGGAGTAGGTTAGGTCCATCCCAGGTTTCCATAAGACTTCCACCTTGTTTGAGATCTACCCCATAGTGGCTGCTGCCCAGGTTTGGGGACATTTGTGGACAGGATACACAGTCATTTTCATCACAGACAACAAAGCTGCGGTGGAGATTATTAATAAAGGCAGGTCAAATTCCTTGGTGATCATGTCCTTTCTGCGCAGGTTGACTTGGCTTTCTCTGCACTGGAACTTCCATATCATAACTTCCAGGCAGTGATAACGCATCAGCTGCAATATTATCTCTGTTCAATTACCCCTTATTTTTCCAACAGGTCCCGGAGGCAGACGACTGTGCCACCCCATGCCCGGATCATTGCCTGCTCCGGATGGATTGAGTTCGCTTCAGGCTGGCACCTGAAGGCTAATCACAGACTCCCTCTTAGTCAATACTAGGAAGGCTTATAACACCGCATGGCAGGTGTTTCAGTCTTTTCCCATCCAGCACCCTCAACCTGATCAGTTCTGTGTGCAATACATCTTGGCGTTCATTTCTTTTTGCCACTTTAAATTAAAATTGTCACACGGCACCATCAAGACCTACCTAGCTGGAATCCAACATTTTATTTCCTTACAACAGCCTAACACACCGTCCTTGTTTTCTGCTCATCTGATCAAAGCCATCCTCAAAGGGATCCAGAAAAACAACCCACCAGCTGCGACATGCAAGCTCCCGGTGTCAGGGCAGTTGTTCCACAGCATGTCTGACATGCTCTCTAACGCACCTTTCGGACACCAAGCCAGTATGGTCATAAAAGCAGCCATTTACTTAGCCTTCATTTAGGGGCATGCAAGACTCAACAACTGGGGGCGGGCACCACCATACGTTACTTCGAGACTGGCACGGCCTGGTGTCCAGTTAAAGTCTTGGATGGCCTAGTGTCACATCTGAGGGGGGCTTCTGGGGACAGCCCTCTGCTGCCTTTTCCTAGATCTCCCCTTTCAACTACACAGTTTGTTAAACATATCCGCATCTTGTTGTCCAGGCTGGACGTGAACCCCAAACAGGGTCACTCGTTCAGGATTGGAGCTGCCTCGGCAGCTTCACAGCAGGGAGTGACAGCTCGTCTCATTAGGAGATTAGGCAGGTGGAATTCTTTTTGTTATGCCAGATATATACCTGAACTATTTGTGGAAATGTCACAGGCATGTGCCCGGCTGGTGGATTAATTGATACTAATAAACTTTGCATTTCTGGCATCCTATGTTGGTTTTATTTTTGCCCCCTTTTAGGCATACTGACCTCGTGACCACGGCACACCTCAGGTCACTACTCTCACAATGAGTTGTATCATCATCTAGGTTCGCTCAAGATTCCGAGTACAAATAGTAAGGCTGACCTGCATTTGTAGGAGGAGTCTGTGTCATATAAACCCAGCCTCCTCCTACTGTTCAGCTCATTCGTTCCTAGGAGGTTTCCCCACCCACCCTTGCCCCTCTTATTCAAGACTCCCTTCTCATATTACTGTATATGCCCCCTTTTGGGCATGCTGACCTCGTGACCACGGCACACTCTCACAATGAGTTGTATCATCATCTAGGTTCGCTCTAGATTCCGAGTACAAAATACTTTTTTGCCCCACTGTAAATGGTTTCCAATGGCATTGTTAACACCAGTGTGGTCAGTTCCAGAAAAAAGGTAGAACATGCTGCAATTTTTCTGCACTGAACTGTACATGGTAAAATGCATAAAAAAACGCACATGGCTTTATTTTTAAAGTGATTGTAAACAATCACCTTGTAAAACAACCCATTCAGTTTAAAATAGAAATAAAAGGCAAAACATTTAAAAATACATTATAAATATTCCCCCCCTTTTTTTTTATTTTTTTATATGTGATCACATTTCCCCCTGTTATCAGTTGCATAAGAATTAGGGGAGGAGAAGCAGCAGCAGCAGCACACTGAGCTTCCCAGTGAATGGCTGTGCAGCAGGGATGTGTCAGAACAAGTCTGATTATTGAAGAAGAGCAGGCTGAGTTCCCAGCATAACTAGAGGACTGACCACAGTGTGCTCTCCTGCTTAGTGTGGTCAGTTTTTAATAGGAAAGTAGAGGGACTAGCAGGAACACCAGTGATTTCACACAAAGGAAGCAATACAAAGAGAACAGGATACTTTCTCATACAAGTACTTGGTACAGCAGGCAATATTAGGAATATGAAGTGTTGGGGTAACAGACACTTTAAGGTGAAGAAAAAAAATGGGAAAAATGCAGTGGAACTCATCAAAAGTGTGCATGCCAAAAGGCATCCAGACTGCGTTTCTATGGTGTGAACCAGCTTGTCTAAACACAAGAGTCGTGTGTGGCCTTACTGGATTCTTGGTAGGATTTGTGTTTCTTTCAGATCTGTGCAGTATTCCAGCATAAAATGTTTCCTTTGTAAAGGAGCTTCCTGTAACAAGGAATAAAAAATTGACTCCACACCAGTTTCAAGTAAACAAACACAATTGCCAGCAGCAATGTAAAGGTGAGCTACCAGCGTCGCTACAATAAAAAATTAAATAAACAAACACCGCGCTTGGATAGTGCAAAAATCATTAACTACTTGTCGACCCGTCACTTGATGGCGGCAGGTCGGTCCTCCTGCGCAAATCACCATAGCTGTACGGTGGGAGGGAGTGGTGTGGCATGCATACACACTCACTGGCTAGCGGGGCAGCCAATCAGCAGGTGGGGAAGACTATGTCCGCCGGCCACCCTCATTCGCTCCCGAGACAGCCAGAACACGGGGATCTGCGAGTGTAAACAAAGCAGATCCCCGTTCTGACAGGGAAGTTGAGAGTGATCGTCTGTTACCAGTGGTGGGGAACAACGATCTCTCTCCTCCTCCAGTGAGCCCAGTCCCCATACAGTTAGAAACTCCACAGAGAGAATATATTTAACCCCTTGATCGCTTCTAGTGTTAACCCCTTCGCTGCCGGTGACATTCATACCGTAATCAGTGGCTATTTTAGCACTGATCGCTGTATAAATGTCAATGGTTCCAAAAAAGTGTCTGGTCTGTCCGCCGCAATTTTGTAGTCCCGCTAAAAATCACAGATTGCGTCATTACTAGTAGTAAAAAAGAAAGAATATTAATGCCATAAATCTATTCCCATAGTTTGTAGGTGCTATAACTTTTGCGCAAACCAATCGCTTATTGCAATTTTTATTTATTTTTCTTCCAATAATATGTAGAATACATATTGTCCTAAACTGAGGAAGACATTTGTTTTTTTTTTCCTTTTTGGATATGTATTATAGCAAAAAGTAAAATATATTGTTTTTTTTTTTCAAAATTGTTGCTCTTTTGTTTATAGTACAAAAATAAAAACCGCAGAGGTGATCAAATACCACCAAAAGAAGGCCCTATTTGTGGGGGAAAAAAAGGACATCCATTTTTGTTTGGGTACAACGTCACACGATGGCGCAATTGTCAGTTAAAGCGACGCAGTGCCGTATTGCAAAACATGCTCTGGTCAGGAAGGGGGTAAATCCTTCTGGGGCTGAAGTGGTTAAACTTGAATCAACTAATCAAGAATACAAAAAAAAAAAAAGGTCCCACAATAGTGAATAAAGTGCTCATGCTCCAATGAAAAAATATAAAATCGTTGCTCCACTGATCAGTGTTCAGACAAGGTGCCCCACATTGATGTAAACTCACCCTGGATGATGACCACCTATTTCTAGAGTGGTTGTTTGCCCTTTGTGGTGATGTATACTGTACCCCTAGATGGTATCCTAAAAAGTCAGCTGTATCGCAGGTAATTCTCCACAGATGGGTAAGGAAAACGACAGAGGGGGGAGCTCATAGTGTAAAACTGTTTAAAATAAACACATAGGTGACAGTATATTCACCCGAAAAGGAGCTGGATACCTCTAAGGCGGATGGCTTTTTCTCCCATATCTCTCTCCCCTCATCACAAATGCAAGCAGACTTTCTAGAAGATCAGATCTCGGGTAATGAAGTGCTCAATGCTATAAAAACATTAAAACTTAATAAGAGACCTGGACCTGATGGGTTCTCTGCTCCTATATTTTCTTTCTTTCGTGGGAAACTTTATCTCCTGTTTTAGCCGATGCCTTCAATTCCCTCCTCAAAGGTCAGTCTTTTAGATGGGAAACGCTGACAGCAATTATATGCATGCTTCCCTAACCCCACACCGATGATACAATTTGGCTGAATTATCGTCCTATTTCTCTGTTGAACCTAGACATCAAGGTTCTAGCTAAGGTTCTTGCTGCTAGATTGAATAGATTTACAGGAAATATACACCGTGACCAAGTAGGTTGTATGCCTGTTCGGCAAGCCAGCGATAATATTAGCCGGGCGGTCCTTTTATCTCACTTTGCTAAATCAAGTCGCATGCCATCCTGTTTTCTCTCCTCAGACATTAAAAAAGCATTTGATTACTATACAGGATTTGATTCTATATCCTGGTCTTATATGCATTTTACTTTGCGGAAATGGCGCTTTGGCTCTCATTTCCTACAATGGATCACTGCATTATAGAATCACCCCAAGGCATATATTAAATATGCGGGCTATATATCAGATGCATTTATTATAGGAAGGGGCACAAGACAAGGGTGCCCTCTTTATCCTCTTCTATTCGCCCTGCTTATTGAACCATTGGCCCAGAGAATTAGAACTGATCCTTCCATTAGAGGCATAGGGCTAGGTGGATATCATCATAAGTTGTGTTTATTTGCAGATGATACTCTTCTATTCTTATTCTCCCCACAAATCTCTACCCCTAATCTTATGAACATCCTAAACAGGTTTTCAGTTATTTCAGGTCTTAAAGTTGATATGCAGAAATCAACAGCATTGAATATTTCATTATCTGATAAGGAAATGTGTACTGTTTAAGAGGTATTTTTAATGGCCTACAAATGGGCTACACACAGTCTGCCTTACTTGGGTATCCAGCTCCCCGCTGATCACAAAGATCTATTTTCCACCAATTATCTAGCCTTAATGAAGCAAACCACGAGTTTATTGTCAAAATGGTCATCTATTCCACTTTCCTGGTTCGGGAAAATCAATCTAATCAAAATGACCATACTTGTGAAATTTTTATATTTAGAGTCCTCCCTATACACATCCCAGCTTATTTTTTAAGAATTATACAGCAGAGAGCGATATAATTCACTTGGGTACAAATTAAACCAAGATTGCCTAAAGAAACCTTATATCTCCCCAAATTGCGGGGTGGCTTGGGTTTTCCTAATTTCATGACACATAAGGCTGCTTAAGTGCCACAGCTGTCAAAATATCAAGCTACTACTGAACGCCCCCCTCTGGGTTGCAATAGACTGTGACCCTTTCCCGATATCGAATATATTATGGTTACGTCCAAGGGTTCGTAAGAACCTTCTGAACCCGATCACTAAACATTCTTTATCATTATGGGATAGACACAGAACTATGTACGGTCTACAATCTTTACATAACCCACTCCTTTCATTACACAAAAATCCAGCCTTCTATCCAGCATGGGCTTCCCCCATGACCTTCCGAGCCTCGTCAAAGGCTGGTATCTCATGCTTACACAATTTGGTTTCAGATTCATCAATATTACCTTTTCTAGATTTATGTAAATTCTATGGGCTTCCCCAATCTGAATTATTTAGATATTTACAAATTAAACATTTCTATGCTCCCTCTCTAAATACAAAGATTGCTATGACAAAACTGTCAATTTTCTAAAAAATTTGCTTGAAAGATCCACATTGTAGGGTTGCAGGGGAAGGATTTCATTACTCTATTCTCAATTGCTTACTAAACCTGATGCATCCCCACCCTCTTATGTGGCGAAATGGGGAATGATCTATAGTATGTCATATTATTGATACAGCAGAATGGCCTGAGATATGGTCCATAACAAAATCTTCCTCACCGAATGTAACAGCAGTTGAGACTGCATACAAAGTACTCACACAATGGTACTTAGTTCCTGCTACAATCTCTAAATATGTTCTGGATCATTTGGCTTCCTGTTTTTGCGCCTGTTCAGAGCTGGGTTCACATTTACACATATGGTGGAAATGTCCAGTGGTACAAGAATTTTTGAAATCTATTTTCATGCTTGCCTCAGCAATGTTCGAAAGCACTATTGCACCTGACCCGGCACTGGCGCTTCTAAACTTAAGACCGGAATGTCTACAACAAAAACAATTTAAATTATTAATACAGCTCTTAACAGCTGCTAAACAGACTATATCTAAAGCTTGGAAAACACCTACTCTGAATTTAGCCGATACCAAACATAGAATGAACCAAACTCTGTTACATGCAAAGTTCGAAGCTTTAGATAAAAACAGTCTAAAAAAGTTTAATAACCTATGGAAACCATGGATTAAACATTGCTTACCACCAGACTTCGAAGACCAAGTACTTTTACCATGGTAGATGAGGTTTTAATGTGTAGCTATATCATTACCCTCTGGGAGTAACCTACCTTTGGGGACCTCCTATCCCTCCCTCTTCCTACTTGCTTTCTTTCCCCTTCTTGTTGTCAACTCCTTCCTCTCCTTATTTTTCATATTACCTTTTTAATTCAGGTAAACTCCACTATAGTTGGTTGACATACCATAATATTATGCAGATATTAGGCCCCAAATCAGCAGCATATTAACCATAATGTTCCACTATTGAAAAGAGCACCAAATATACTAGCGGCGCTACATACATTTATATATATATAAGGTAGAGCTGCATGATTAATCGTTAAACGATTGAGATCTTGATTCAACCCCCCTCACAATCTACACCCAACATTTCCTTGATTCTGTGTAAACAGTGCAGAGCCGTTACAGAGCTGCCAAAAAAAAAAAAAAACAGAGAATGTTTATCAACATTTTTCAGCACTGGGAGATAGAGAAGAGGAGAGATACATTGTATAATTTGGTCTTTTTAGAATAGATCAAAGGGAAGAACTTCCGTCTGTAAATTAAGTCAGTTTAACCCCTTAAAGACTAAGCCTTTTTCTGACATTTATTGCTTACAAGTTAATAATAGCATTTTCTGCTAGAAAATTACTTAGGACCCCCCAAACATTATATATACATTTTTAGTAGAGACCCTAGAGAATGAAATGGCGGTTGTTGCAATATTTTATGTCACACGGTATTTGCGAAGCAATCTTTCAAATGCAATTTTTTGGGAAAAAATACACTTCAATGAATTAAAAAAAAACAAAACAGTAAAGTTAGCCCAATTTTTTTGTATAATGTGAAAGGTAATGTTATGCCGCGAGAATCGTGAGAGAATCGTGATCTTTATTCTAAGCAAAAAAATTGTGATTCTCATTTTAGCCAGAATCATGCAGCTTTAATATAAGGCAGATTCTTGTTTAGATAGATAACTATTAATTTAATGTATTGATCTGTCTTAATTTAATTCTTAACTAAACAATTATATGATGTCATATGTGACTAGAGATATACTTTCCTGTAATAACATATCTTAAAACGATACTAAAGGCTCACAGTTTTTCTTTTTTTAAATAACAAACATGTCATACTCACCCCCTCTGTGCAGCGGTTTTGCACAGAGTGGCTCCTAACCCTGTCTTCTAGGGTCATCCAGCGGTGCTCCAGGCTCCTCCTCTCGAGTTACCACCACAGGGAAGCGCTTCCCTGGGGTCACCTGTGTGGGCACGGTCCCGAGTCCTGCTGTAGCGTGTATACACACAAACAGCGGGACTCAGCCCTGCCTCCCGGGTCACTGGACTTGATTGACAATAGCAGGAACCAATGGCACCCCTGATATCAATCCAGCCACGGACGGGTGAGCTGTGAGACTCGTCGCCGCCGCGGGTTTGTTTTGGGCTCAGGTCAGTAAAGGGGGGCTTGTGGGGGCTGCTGCAGGTGAAAAGGTTTTTTCACCTTAATGCATAGAATGCATTAAGGTGAAAAACCTTGAGGGTTTACAACCCCTTTAATGTTACTATGTAAAAATTTTCTCTTTACACATTACATTCAATGTTTTCTAATAATCTTTAATAAAATACTTGAACAAGAAAAAAAAACATAGGTACACTCACATGTACTGGTGCCTGTATCCTGGCGCCCAGTGTGTTCAGCATGTGTGTAAGTAGAGGGATGATCTGGCCTCCATCCCCTGGATAACGCTCGCTTGTGGTTTGGCTCGGTCCCCTGGGTTCGTCTCTCTGGCCGATATAGCGTTGCAACGACGCAGCGCTAAATCTGCCCAGTGACCAGTCATGCTGCTCACTTCGCCCCCCACAGTTTTATACAGACAGTCACTTTGACACCCTTTGTGACTATTGCGGAGTATATTTAATCACTTCAAATCCGGGCACTTTCACCCTCTTCCTGTCGCACTTTGAATAGCAATTGCACGGTCATGCAACACTGTACCAATATGACATTTTATTATGTGTTTCTTTTTTTTTTTTTGAGACCGATAGTGCTTTCTTTTTTTGGTATTTAATCAGCAGCAATGTCTGGCTGAAATATACTGTAGTAGTGGTCAGTGGATTTCCCAGGATTGGAGTGTTACACTTTAAAATGATACAGTCGTTATAGAGGGTATGTTTGGCTAAAATAAAATTTAAAAAATATATATATTTTGTGCATCCCTGTAATACATGCATGATTCCCTATGTTTTGTCAAACATATGTGTTGCTGCTGAAATCAATCCAGTGAGCTATAAAGGTGACCAGGGGGCCCTAGTCTTCATGAAACCATAACACAGATCCCTTAGTGCATTCTGTCATGATATTATTAAAAGAATTATTACACCTTAACCACTTCAATACCAGGCACTTAGAACACTTCCCTACCTGACCAATTTTCAGCTTTCAGTTCTGTTGCGCTTTGAATGACAATTGCACAGTCGTGTGACATTGGACCTAAACAAACATTTTTCCCCACAAATAGAGCTTTCTTTTGGTGGTACTTGATCACCTCTAGGGGTTTTATTTTTTGCGCTACAAATAAAAAATATTTTTGTCTTTTTTTTCCCGTCACAAAACTTTGTAAATAAGTACATTTTCTCCTTCACTGATGGGCACTGATGAGGCTGCACTGACGGGCACTGATAAGGCAGTACTGACGGGCACTGATAAGGCAGTACTGATTGGCACTGATGAGGTGGCACTTATATGCAGTACTGATGGGCACTGATAGGCGGACTGATAAGCAGCACTGACGGGCACTGATTTGTGGCACTGATAAGCAGCACTAATGGGCAGTAATAGGTGGCCCTGGGCACTCATAGTTGGCACTGGGCACTGATATGTGGCACTGATAGGCGGCACTGTTAGGCAGCAGCTATAGGGATGGCACTGGCAGGCATCACAATGGGCACACCTTATTGGGCATTGTGTACCCCTTACCTGGTGGTCTTGGGTGGCATCCCTGGTGGTCCCTGGGTGGCATCCCTGGTGCTCCTGGGAGGGCTCCCTGGTGGTCTAGGGTGGCTATCCTAGGGGGGGGCTGCGCTGATAAACAATCAGTGCAGACCCTCCCCCCCTGTCAGGAGAGCTGCCGATCAGCTCTCCTCAACTCACGTCTGCAGACGCGAGTAGAGGAAAAGCCGATAAACAGCTCTTCCTGTTTACACTGTGATCAGCCGTGATTCGTCACAGCTGATCACATGGTAAAGAGCTTCTGACAGAATCTCTTTACCTAGATCGGAGATGCGGTGTGTGAGACTGACACACCACACCACCGATCGCCGTGCTGCGCGGACCCGCGGGTGCGTGCGCCGGCTTGTTATCCTGCTGGACATCATATGACGCCCAGTCAGGATACCTGAACCACTTCCCGGCTGTCATTCTGCATACGGCGGTAGGGAAGTAGTTAAAGCAAATATTTATTATATTGCTGATTACCAGTTCTTAGATGTGGTAGCTGCATTAGTTTGTTTAAGGCTATTCTTTGTTTTCGCCTGGTGCTCCAGCCAGTAAGTCTGTTGTGTTTAAAAAAAAAAAAAAACACTGCAAATGTAGCCCTTACAGGGATGAGACAAACAATTTACTAACAAGGGTGCCTCTAATGGCCAGCTTTTATTCATTTATGTAAAATATTTATCCCAAAAGGAACAAATCTGTTTGGTGTAACTGCTTATAAAGCATTAGCTGGAGTTTGGCTTCAATTTGTTTTGTGTTGTGTTACCAATTTTCACTTCTATCAGTCAAGTACTATCACACACATACATCTGAGATATGTTTTGAACTTCTGCCAAGCAATCTCAGCTATCTGATTTAAAAAGTATCACTCTTTTCTATTCCAACTAAGTACTGGAGACCCATCATTTCCTTGTCTAGTTGTATAATACCAATATGTACAAATCTTTGGTCTGGTTTGGTGACGTCCTCTTCACCCTCTTCTTCCTCCAGTGGTGGGAAGTTCCTAAATGCCGCAGAAAGTGACCCTACATAATGACTGTAAGGAAGGACAAGGTCTTGATACTCTGAGTTCAGAAGAAGTGGGTTGAATGATGCTGTGTGTCCAACAGGGAAGACCGTATTAGCACCACCCGACTCCAATCTGAAAATTGAAGGAAATTGGTGGGAAATGTGTGACTAGTGTTGAGCGAACCCGGACTGTAAAGTTCGGGTCCGTACCGAACTTTGGGGTGTCCGGGATCCGGACCCGAACCCGGACTTTTCAAAAAAAGTTTGGGTCCGGGGTTCTGGTAATTTTACTAAAAGTTCTGAAAATTGCTGTAAAAAAGTCCAGGAAAGTCCTAGAGGTCTGCAAAAGGAAAGAAATGGGGGTAAGGGTGGGACAAGTGCCCTACAAAGAAATGGGGACAGGGAAATAACTAAAAGCATTTTTTAAAAAATAATTTCATAAAAAAAAACAAAAATGGAGGTGGATGTGGACCATCTTCAAACTGTGTCTGAAAAGTATTAATTAACGGTAGAAGCCATATAACTGTTCTAAAATCATCTTCAAACTGTGTCAAAAAGTATAAATAAGCCGGGAGAACCCATATCACTGTTCTGCAAACATCTGGAAACTGTGTGTAACACTTTAACTAAAACCGGGACAAACCATACTACTGTTCTGCAAACATCTGGAAACTGTGTGTAACACTTTAACTAAAACCAGGACAAACCATACTACTGTTCTGCAAACATCTGGAAACTGTGTGTAACACTTTAACTAAAACCGGGCGAACCCATATCACTGTTCTGCAAACATCTAGAAACTGTGTGTAACACTTGAACTAAAACCGTGACAAACCATACTACTGTTCTGTAAACATCTGGAAACTGTGTGTAACACTTTAACTAAAACCGGGACAAACCATACTACTGTTCTGCAAACATCTGGAAACTGTGTGTGAAACTATAGCAGAGAGAAGAACAGGGATATGGGTTCGTTCTGCTATAGTTTCACATAGAGTTTTTAGATGATTTTAGAACAGTGATATGGGTTTGTTCTGCTATAGTTTCACACACAGTTTCCAGATGTTTGCAGAACAGTAGTATGGTTTCTCCCGGTTTTAGTTAAAGTGTTACACACAGTTTCCAGATGTTTGCAGAACAGTAGTATGGTTTGTCCCGGTTTTAGCTAAAGTGTTACACACAGTTTCCAGATGTCTGCAGAACAGTAGTATGGTTTGTCCCGGTTTTAGTTAAAGTGTTACACACAGTTTCCAGATGTTTGCAGAACAGTGATATGGGTTCTCCCGGCTTATTTATACTTTTTTGACACAGTTTGAAGATTATTTTAGAACAGTGATATGGCTTCTACCGTTAATTAATACTTTTCAGACACAGTTTGAAGATGGTCCACATCCACCTCCATGTTTGATTTTTTTTTATGAAATTATTTTTTAAAAAATGCTTTTAGTTATTTCCCTGTCCCCATTTCTTTGTAGGGCACTTGTCCCACCCTTACCCCCATTTCCTTCCTTTTGCAGACCTCTAGGACTTTCCAGGACTTTTTTACAGCCATGTTTGTACCTAAAAGTCCGTGTCCCCATTGATTTGAATGGGGTTCGGGGTCCGGGACAAAGTTCGGGTTCTGTCCGGACCCGAACCCGGACTTTGTCCCGAAGTTCGGCCGAACCAGCAGAACCCGGACTTCCAGAAGTTCGCTCAACTCTATTTGTGACTAAACTGTGTAATTAATAATAAGGCTGCTACAATGTTTGCAGGAAAGTTTTTTTTTTTTATAAAATCTATTTTTTTTTATACCAGATTTTTGGTATGGATAGACAAAATAGAGTAACAAAATAACAAAAAGTGCATGGCTCGTGTAATTATAGAAAACATTTTTTAGAAGTAAGTTAGATCCTCTCCCCCCCCCCCCTCAAAATCAGGTCTCCAAGTAGAAGCAGAGAGAGAGAGGTGGACACTCTCTCTACTATTCCGTTAGCCAGACTTCAAACAATTTAAAGGGTAGATATTGTTGCTGTAGAGGCATCCTTAAAGTGGTTGTAAAGTCAGCATTCTGTGTGCAGCAGCCCCCCTCAGCCACCCTAATACTTACCTGAGGTCCCTCTAGCTCCATGATGTTGTAGGAATGTCTCGGCCACCCTGGACTCCCCTTCTCATTGGCTGAGACAGCAGCACGGCAGTATTGGCTCCCGCTGCTGTCAATCAAAGTCATTCAGCCTATGAGAATAGAAGGGGTGGGGCCGGGCTGTAGGTCAGACACAAGGAGCTGTAACCCGGCTTGGGTGCCCCCATAGCAAGCTGCTTGCTGTGGGGGCACCCAACAGGAGGGATGGAGCCAGGAGAGCTGAAGATGCACCCGAGAAGAGGAGGATCTAGGCTGCTCTGTGCAAATCCACTGCACAGAGGAGGTAAGTATAAAATATTTGTTATTTTTAATAAACAAAAAACGAGACTTTACAATCACTTTAAGGCATCTTGCCCAAACTTTAGCAAATGTATTTGGACGACCCCTGTTGTAATATGTATCTTGAAATTTGGATACGCTAATTGCTTCCCGAATTGAGTAAAAGGAGGAGAGGTCTAGCAATGCCCTTTCAGCTGTGATAGGAACTAGGTAAGAAAGGTTGGCTTTTCTAGTAAGAAAGCCAAGCACCATCTCTGCACTTATTGACTGCTTATGCATATTAAATATCGAGACCAGTGCCATCTCTCATTAGCTGAAGTAAGTGTGTGTGTGTCCTCCCACACTCCAAAGACATGCTGGTAGGTTATTGGATCCTGCTAATTTGGCTGTAATATATGTATAAATGTAAATTAGGGACCTTAGATTGTAAGCTCCTTGAGAGCATGGACTGAAGTGCATGTACAAAATACTGTATATTTTAAGTGCTGCATAATTTGACAGCGCTATATAAGTAACTGAAATAGCCTGCAGTGAATTAAATTGGTAGGCGGTGCTGTCCTCCTGTAATTTCTAGTTGGCTGTCTCTGACCCTAATGGCTCATTTACACTTGCTTCAAAATTTTATAGCACTCTGAATGCCAATTAAAGCACCTATCATTAAATAAAATAGTAAGTTTACTGTCCTGTTTACATGTGTTTGCTTTGCTTGAAAAATTATTCCACATGTCGCTTTCTTGGTGCTTCAAAGCCTCCATAGAAGTCTATGACAAAACTCGCTTACAACACCTGCAGCTCTTGAGAGGCTTTTATTCAGCTTTGCTTTGTTTTGGAAGTATTGCAGGTATGAGATATCCCAGGATGCACTGGGAAACCAACAAGTGAACTGAAAATACTTCATTAGCAATCACTTCAAGTTCATGTGTCCTGGAAATGTCTGGTGCAGATGTAACATCTGGTGTGTAGCGTGGAGCAGCAGGAAGGTGAGCGGGGTCCAGACTGGAGCGGAGCAACAAGCAGATGGCACACATGGCGTGCAGCATGGGAACACTATAGCTAAGGTTTAGCAGGGACCAGAGGGAGAGGACTGAGCGGAAGAGGATCAGCAGAGCTGGGGGATTGGAGCAGGAGAAGCAATGGCACACATCGTGCATAGCTTGGGAGCAATATAGCAGGTGGTGAGCGGGGACCAAAGAGAGAGGAGGATCAGCAAACCAGAGGATCAGCAGAGCTGGGAATTACTAATAAGTGGGGGATAAGCAGAGGTGGGGGTTACTACTAAGTGGAAGATCAGCAGAGCTGGTAGTTACTGCTAAGTGGGGGATCAGCATAGCTGGGGTTACTACTGAGCAAGGATCTGCTAAACGAGCGTACTAATAAGCTGAGAATCTGCTGAACAGGGGTACTAGTAAACTGGGGATCTGCTGAGTGGGGGTACTACTGAGCTGGGGTTCTACTAGGCCCCTTTAAAACAGATCAAAAATCAAATACACACACGGGTCATTTGCGGTAGGCACTTTAATGTGTGTTAAAGTCAAAGCTAGCCCTAATACTGATTGAGTCACTGACTGGGAACAAGGTTGTAACTAGTGATCTGCATGCTTGTTCTCGGTCAGTGACTCAATTGGTTTTGAAACCCCTGGATTAGGATAACATTCAGGCAGCTATCAATACCAGACAGAGGATTCAACAATGACAGACACTGTTTTTCTCTCAGCCCATGAATACTCTTAAGCCTCGTACACACATGCCGATTGTTGGACAACCAAATGTCCAACTTTTGTCCAAATTGGCTGTTGGTGGCTGTGTCTAGTGCACTGACGGTAGTCAAGTAATCGGCCAACAAAGCCGAATGTAGTGATGTGTTGTGAGCGTATAGAGAGGGAGTTCAGGTGAATGTGATTTGTGAATTAGGAATGCAGGTTTACACGACCGAACACTTCCTGGATTCTGAGCATGCGTGTTTGTACTTTTGTTGGTCCTACTTCTGTACACACGAGCCAACAATTGGCCAATGCTTTGTTGGCCAACAAAAGTTTTCTAGTCTTGTCAGACAACTTCTGTTGGACGATAATTGGAAATCGGCTGTCGGATCATGTGTACTAACGGTCGGATTATCAGCCAACAAGCTGTTGGGCAACCGTTGTTGGCCGATAATCGTACTGTGTGTACGGGCCTTAACTGTAAAGACAACCGACAACTAAGCATACATTTACTTTCCAGCCAAAATAATAGTTGCCAAATCTTGTAAGTGGCACTTTAGCCACCTAATATATTCCAAAATGAATACACTTTTTTGGTTTGTTTTTGAAAATAAAAATATTCTTTATTTGTCAGACTTCTTCATCCTGGCATAAACCATTGTGGTGTCTTTGGATTAGCGTACAAAAAGTACAATTTGTTGAAGACTGGTGATGTGATGATGTATTAATAGCACATTGTAATGTGACTGTACAAATGTCCAACAAGCTTATTTACTACTGCAATTTTCTGCATTTTTCCTGTGCTGCACAAACAAACCATTCATGTGCTCCTGTGTTGAATAGCTGTGGTTGATAGCGCCACCACATCCCTCTGTTATTTAAGTGGGTAAAGTTGTATTGTGGCAAAAGGCAGCTACAGTGTGGTCAGTGGAATGACATGCTTATTTGTCTATTTTAATTCTGGATATTTACTGGTAACAGAGAAGTTAAGTACCGAGTTTGAGTGGAAAGTTCTCATGTAGGTCTAGTCATTTTTTTAAGCTGCACAAGAAGCAAAGATGTTACCCTATAACATCTATGCTTGGTATAGAAGCCCATGAATTGGAGTCTGGTGCTCTAGCCAGGACGTTCAGCTCCCACAGATAGATAATCTTAATCAGAAAAGGCTGGCAACTCGGCATGTTCTTAAATAAAAGTACTTTATTTGCTACATGGGTACAGAGTATATGCTAACGTGTTTTGGCTATGAAGCCTTCGTCAAAGCATGGAGCTGCATAGCATTCTTCCTTTACTTAATAGGATAGGCAGATAGATAGCACTTTCACCTAGCAGTAAAAGGGATGCTGGTTCGAATCCCAACCACGACACTACCTGCATGCAGTTTGCATGTTCTCCCTGTGCCTGCGTGGGTTTCCTCCGGGTACTCCGGTTTCCTCCCACACTCCAGACATGCTGGTAGGTTAATTGGTTCCTGTCTAATTTGGCCCTAGTATATGAATGTGAGTTAGGGAGACCTTAGATTGTAAGCTCCTTGAGGGTAGGGACTGATGTGAATGTACAATGTATATGTAAAGTGCTGCGTAAATTGATGGTGCTATATAAGTACTTGAAATAAATAAATAAAATAAAAGACCACCAAATCCAGTTATATCATTCTAAAAAGAATAAATAAAGCGTAGCTCCAGGTAATCTGCTAAACGTGCAGATAAAATGTTGACTTTTACATTACAAAGGTGACTGATCTTTCCTGTTTTAGCATTGTAACCTCCTGTGTCTCATGTCTGCTCAATGCGCTGTGATTCAGCATTATCACCTCTGTCCAATGAACAAGGGAGTGACCCAGGCAACTGATGGTAAAGATGGTCTGTTGTTTTCATTCAGTCAGCAGGCTGAATGAAAAAAAAAAAAAAAAGATCAGATTCCTCCAAGGTGAAAAACCCCGAGGGTTTACAACCCCATTAAAGAAATAGTTTGTGTCAACTACATCATGTTCACATAGCAACTCCCTGTATACGTCTGAGTAAAAGGAGAATAACAAGAAATGAGATCACCTGCAAGTGCTGTGACCCTCTTTTGTCACCTAAATGCTTCTTGACGTTTGATAACAGAAAACGCACCAAACAGAACACTTAGAAAGAAGAAGCACATTGTCTACCCGAACTATGCTTTGATGTAACCACCTGGTTCAACAAGGTAAACAATAACAACATCCAAAATTAGGACATATTTTGACTGGTAGGTCTCCTAAGATGAATTGTGTTTGAGTTGAGAACTTGTGATAATTCAATAGCTGATGTCGGGGCTTTTTGGCCTTATGCAATCAAGGTAATTAAATCTTTCTAGGCAAAGATGGAAAGCATTATGCAATTTGGCACGCTGCCTATGTTTGGTAAAAATGTGACATGTTTCTAAATTTGGGTATTGTACCTAATGGAAAAAACATAAGCACAATTTAATAGTTCCCATGCAGCCAGTAGTGGTTAGCTTTACAGCGGTGTTAATTGAAGTCCTTGTAGGTCAAAGGCTGTCTAAAAATATGGGCTCTAGGTTCAAATTATTTGATTTGTTTTACTGTATCCAGTTTCCAGGGATCTGATGTTAAAAAAATGACATAGTTAATCAAACTTAAAGTATACTATATGTAATTTAAAGTGCACATAATGATACTTCAGTGTAATGTTGTCAAATGATATGAGGCAGGTCATTCAAACAGACTAAACATGTCTTTTAATAAAGTGTATATGGACTGCGTTTGATGTATAAGGCAGGCTACTTAAAATAGTAGTGGAAAAAATATTACCTTGGAAGAATTTAACCACTTGCTTACTGGGCACTTAAACCCCCTTCCTGCCCAGGCCAAATTTCAGCTTTCAGCACTGTCACTCTTTGAGTGACAATTGTGCATTCATTCTACACTGTACCTAAATTAAATTTTTATCATTTTTTTCACACAAATAGAGCTTTCTTTTGGCGGTATGTTATCACTACTGGGCTTTTTATTTTCTCCTAAAAAACAAAACAAAAAAAGACTGAAAATGTTGAAAAACAAGATTTTTCATAATTTGATATAAAATTTTGCAAACAGGTAATTTTTCTCCATCATTGATGTGCGCTGATGAGGCTGCACTGATGGGCACTTATAGGCTGCACTGATGGGCACTCAGGCTACACTGATGGGCACTGATAAGGCGGCACTGATGAGGCCGCACTGGTGGGCACTGATGAGGCTGCACTGATAGGTGGCACTGATGGGCACTAATTAGCACTGATGAGGCTGCACTGATAGGCAGCACTGATAAGGCAGCACTGATGGGCACTGATAGGTGGCACTCACGGACACTGATAGGCAGCACTGATAGGTGGCACTGATGATGAGGGACTGAAGGGCACTGATAGGTGGCAATGGTGGGCACCGATAGGCACTGCATAGCAGTGCTGATATGCACTGGTGGGCACTGCTTAGCAGCAGTGGGTCTGGAGTGTGCGGAGCCGATGTCCCGTTTACCCCTGATGGTAATCTGTTATTTTTTTCTCCTGGCTGTCAGCGTGAGGAAAAAAAAGGCGATTACCAGTTCTGATTACATCACGTGATCAGCTGTCATTGGCTGACAGCTGATCACGTGATAAGGGATTGGGAATGGCCCCTTACTCCGATCTGTGATCAGCCAAGTCTTATGGACTTGCTGATCATAGAGCGAGCTGTGCATACCCTGCAGGCATCACATGCATGGGAAGACTTATATAGACGTCCTCCCGGCAATTTAGGCCCCCTCTTTTGGTTATACTGCGGGCAGAAAGAGGTTAATGAGTTTGCAGGGTAACACTTGTCACAGATGAAGAATATATAACCGCAATGTATCTCTGGTATTTGGTTATTATACTGTATGATTCTTAGATTGTAAGCTCTAACGAGCAGGGCCCTCTGATTCCTCCTGTATTGAATTGTATTGTAATTGTACTGTCTGTCCTAATATTGTAAAGTGCTGCGCAAACTGTCGGCGCTATATAAATCCTGTATAATAATAATAATAATGATGACAGTGCTTTGTTTAACCACCTCAATACCCCCTAACATACATTTATGTTAAGGGTTTAAAGTGGTTTACCGGGGCTATGGTTGCAGCTGTCAGCCATAACTCAGTATTTTTACAACTGGCGTTTCTCTTTCTGATAAAAGCAACCCGAGTGGTTGATTAGCCACTGGATCACTTTTAGAAGCAGCGGGAGGAGTCACCCCCACCACTGCTCGCAGGTGTTTTCCTGGATTTACTCTTCTCACCAGCGAGCCCAGGAAACTATCTGATGGTTTGCGCCGCTGGCCACAGAGGTGAGGAAAGACAATCTGGTATGGCCAATATAATCTAGTAGGCAGGGAGTGACGTCATGACATCACTTCTGGTTTAGGGTGGAAGTAAACAAATTTTTTTTGTGGAAAGCATCAGATCAATTTATTTTTGATCTGATGCTTTCCAGGGTAGAGGAGAGATCTGGGGTCTTATAGACCCCAGATGTCTTGATAAAAATGACCTGTCATGCTTTATTGTTATCACAAGGGGTGTTATCACAAAGGGTGTTTAACCTGTACTGATAGAAATATGGAGACTAATGCCAACCTCTCTTTCTAAAAATAATAGTAGTCAAGCTTCCGTGCTGATTTAACAGCGTCATTACTTACTGGAACTAGTATACAGATCCACTTTGACACCATTCTGACCTAAAGCGGAACTAAACTCCCCAATCCTTTACAGCCATGGAATCCGCCATCTTAGCCTTTGTTTGGTCTCCACTTGCAATGGTGATGCACATATGATCAGTTGGGCGCAGTAAAAGCAAGCGATTGAGCCATGGTTGTATTGCTGCTCAACCATCTGCCCAAACGTGGCATGTAGCCAGTCAGGGCTGTACACATGCCATGGCCATGATGCTTTGCAGGTACAGCAGAAATTAAACAGCACGTTGCATTTGATAGTGCTGCCCAATGCGTGCAATGCACACTGTTGCAGCCCAGTAGGTTGTCATTGCAGAGTTAAAACAGGTGACGAGGAGGCACTGACTGTCCAACGCCCTCTGAAAAGTGATCACAGATTGCTTTTCAAAGGGGCACCAAGAGCTGCCACTCATATGTATGAACCCTAACTGTTTTACAAAATAGTAAACTGTTTTTAGGCTCTTTTAATAGCTGCAGATGTATTTTGGGCGGCTTTAAATGCATTTACACTATTTGAGAAGTCTGTTCAACATAAATGAACCCATAATGATATATTATTAAATAAATTACTCCACTATTTTAACAGATGAAAAAAACCTTTTAGCAGGTGCTGGCAGCATTGAGGGGTTGGTACACATGAGACCCCTTAATAGTTTCAATATAATACTGGCAGCAATGGCAGGAAAAATGTCCTGTTTCTAGAAGTGGATAACAATCCATTCCTGCACTCTCGCTTTATTTTTCTAAGATAAACATTTTGCAAGATTTTTTTTTTTAATTCTATTTGGTATTTGTCCACCTTGGATAACAGACGATATTTACAATTTTCCTAACCAGACAGACATAACAATGATTTATGAAAATAAATAGCATATCATCTGCTATGCTCTTTTTCCTTAGTTGTTCTCTCCATTGCAATATTAGATTCTGCCACAAGAATTCCATTTTTTTTTTAAATTTCATGCTTAACAGATACATAGCTGGGTTATTTGGTTATAGTATAAAGGAATCTGTAGAAATAATTTTGCATACTCTAATATATTGGCTTATGAGTAGACCCTATATCAGCGACCTTAAAGCAGCATCAAACTCAAAACCAAAAATGTATTATATTGCAGCTTACCAATCATTAGATGTGGTGGCCACATCAATTTTCTTCTCTTTGGCTTTTCTCCCTCTGTTTTCACCTGGTGAAGTGGCCAGTAGCACATGTCCTCTGGATGAATGAGCACAGGAGGTGGAGCAGCATTGTCAAGTCTGGGAGGTGGATAGTATTAAATATATTAGCAGATGTAAATACACTAAACAAATTGAAGCCAATTGCTGGCCCACTGCCGGGACCATGTTATTGCTGTGGCCAATCACAGCAGATCACATGAAAATTGTACACAATGAATGGCTTTGTTTCATTGTGTACTATTGTGATGAGCTCTGCGCTTGGTCACAGTCATCACATGGTACAGACAGGGTCAATTACAGCCCATCTGTACCATGTGATTAGCTGTGGCCAATAACAGCTACTCGCAATAATACACACTGAATGAATAGTTTTAATTCAGAAAGAAATGGATGCTTAGAACTGTAAAATTCACAGTTATAAGCAATCATAGTGTGTAAAAAAAAGAAATCCCGATCACCTCCCTGTAGTACAGTGTTACTATGGTAACACTGTATTGCTCTGGCCACTGTGTAAAAAAAAGAAGGCAATACAAAAGAAAAGAATATTTAAAATTTTTTTAAATATATATATTTTTTTTTACATACTGTTATCAGTCAGTATCCCTGATCATCTCTACGCCAGTTATACAATGACACTGCACCGCACAGGGTGACAGTATGTATATTTTTTTAAAAAAATTGTGAAAAAAAACTTTTTTTTTAAATTTCTTCATTTTCCAAAAAAATGTGACAAATTATTACAACTCTAAATAACTCAACATGCCTCTTACTAAATACCTAGGAGTTTCTACTTTCCAAAAAGGGGTCATTTGGGGATATTTGTACTGTCCTGGCATTTTTGGGACTCAAGAAATGCCATCGGGTTTGATTGATTTTCAGATATACAGTATCTTGCAAAAGTGAGTACACCCCTCACATTTTTGAAAATATTTTATTCTATCTTTTCATGTGACAACACTGAAGAAATGACACTTTGCTACAATGTAAAGTAGTGAGTGTACAGCTTGTATAACAGTGTAAATTTGCTGTCCCCACTCCACAGAAAATGTACTAATTGGGCCCAATTAGCCAATTAGGAATTTCAGATCTATCCAAGAAAGGAAAACTTTTGAACTAAGAATGGTACTTCTATTTGACACAAAAGATAACGGCCTAAATTTAGATATGGGTTTCCTGAGCCTGGGTTCACACTAGTGCAAACTCAGACATCACATGTGATTCGCACCCACTCCGCAGGTGCCAATCCCATGCAATGTCTGAGCAATGCGAGTTCAACCATACAGTTGTATGGCTGAACTTGCATTGTATTCGCACAGAAAAAGGTGCAGGGACTTGGTTTTCTCTGCACTGGAATCGAATCGCATGGGTGTTCTCACCCAAGCGATCCGATTCCTGTACAAATCCACAGTTCACTGCGATCTGTGAACCGATCTGGGGATATCATTAATATTGTATTGACACCCACAGCGGTTCGCAGAGGGCAGTGTGAACTGCCTGCGGGAGAGATGCAATGTGGGAACCGACACTGTAATCATGATGGTTCCTGCATCAAACCATTGTGAACCTGGGCTTACTCTTTATCCAACAGTTTATCGAACCCCTCTGTGCAGAGGCGTAACTAAAACCTTCAGGGCCCTTCCCGCTTCCCACTGATCCTGGGGCCCTTTACTCCTATCGCGGGTCCCTTTATTACGGTACCGCAGCGGGGCCCTTTCACAAGTTCTGCAGCGGGCCCCCTTTCTGCCATCTTCGGGCCTTCCCATGGTGGTGAAATGGCAGGGCCCGGTCACATTTGCAACCTTTGCAATCCCGATAGTTCCCTCACTAGTGTCAGTAGTTTTTAATTTTTATTTTAATTGTATTATTTTTTTACCATTTCATTTTATTTCTTTAACAATTTTATTTTTACAATTTTTTTTAGGGTCTCTGTTAGGGGCTTTGATGAGATATCAGGGGTCTAAACAAACCTCAGCTCTCAATCTCCATCTGTGTAGCCTCAGTTGCACAGAATGAACGGACAGGAATAGCTGTGCACCGAGCCTCCCATTCATTCAGAAACGGAAGTATATTAAAAACAGTTTATTATGCTTCCGTTATGAATGTACCGATTGGTACCAATCACTGACTCTGTTCATTCAGAAAGGAAGGAAGGAGCCAGTAAATGACAAATTTACCGACCCGTTACCATCTCTCCATCATGACACATCTTCTACAGCAGCTGGCAGGAGAGAGGAGGGGGAAAGAGAGCAGCTCTGTGAGGAGGACCAGGGAAGCACACAGGGACCCTGGGAATAGCAGAAGACAAGTAAACTTGATGGAGGAAAATGAAGGAGATTGGGTCCTCTAAATGCCACCCCACCATCCCTCCTATTCAAGTGTACAAGGGAGGCACATGTGCCCCCTGGACCATGGTTGCAATTACAACCCCTATCGTTATGCCCCTGCCTCTGTGACTATCACCCCCCGTCTAGTTGTATTACCATTGCCATTGGTTTG
>BLSH010313024.1:593135-605584 GCA_018402905.1 Glandirana rugosa
GTGGGCCACAAGGTGACACTTGTATTTACAAACATCCCGGTCCTTGGTGGATCAGTGGGTTGATAAAAAGAGAGACAACAGTATGTTGGTGAAGTCCCCCCCGTACCAGCCACTGATCGGGCTTAGTAGAAGGGTTCTCTATCATGGAATCCCGAAGATTCCGGGTGAACTACCGGTTTGTAAGGAAAAGCTACTACCGTAGTAAAAAAAATACGGACAATTCAAAGACGAGTCCATATGTTGGCCCACGAGGAGTGGCAGAGACTAGACCCTGTCATGTCGGGGATCAGGGTGGAGTCTCCGTAGACAGACGTACTGATTTAGGAAACTCTTCAGACCCCACTGCTCGTGGCCAACGTGTGTTTCCCGGACGAAGTTGGAGACTTTACGGAAGAGACGGAGGCCTAAGGTAAAGTGGTACTGGCGACCATGCCCCCCCTGAAGTGGTTGTATGACAACAGAGAGAAAAATAGTTGGGTGACTAGGTGGTTCCTGGCCCTACAAACATTTATGTTCACAGTGGAACACCGGGTGGAAAACCTCCAAAATAACACAGATGCCCTTTCCCGGGTCCACTGTATGGTCGGGACAGTGGTTCAGTCACAGGGGCTTGAGCAGAGGGGGGAGGGATATGTGACATTACGCAAGGTGAACTAATAGATGGGCGCTATGTGTCACCTCGCATGCGTATATTTGGAGTGGACTAAGGTGGATCTGGTCAAGGTCTTACCAGCCACCTTGGCAGGCTGGGCTCCGGACCGGATTTTGTGGTACACTGGTGTCCACTCTCAGGTGTTTAAAATAACCAGGATGAGAGCAAGAGTCTGCTCTGGCCTGGGACTCAGAACACTATTCTGAGAGAGCTACACATTGGAAAGTGGTTGCTCAAGGACGCCAAAAGAGAGGTGTTTGGGGGTGTCTGGGATGAGCACCGTATAGTGAGGTAACCTGTTCTGTTTCATTTAGCGCCAGACGGCAAGGATTTGTTTTTTCTATTTTGTTTGTTTATTATGTCTGCAACTTTTGCTAATAAACCAGGCAACCCGTCAGACTTTTAAAGACATTTTCACTTAGGGGTGTACTCACTTTTGTTGCCAGCGGCTTAGACAATAATGGATGTGTGCTGAGTTATTTTGAGGGGACAGCAAAGTTACACTGTTATACAAGCTGTACACTCACTACTTTACATTGTAGCAAAGTGTCATTTCTTCAGTGTTATCATATGAAAAAATATAATACAATATTTACAAAAATGCCTGAACTGACTCTATATACTATACACTGAATGAGCTATATATATAGTCTACACTGAATGCAGCGTAATATATATATATATATATATATATATATACTGTATATACACTATAGTATACACTATATACTGTATATATATATATATATATATATATAGTCTTATATTGCCTGATCGGACTCTATATACTATACACTGACTGAGCTGTATATATAGTCTACACTGAATGCAGCATATTTTTTATATATATAATATATCAGTTTATAGTCTATATGAAAAGATTATGTGCAACCATAAAATGTCCATCCACAAGGGGATTAGAAGCAAAATCCAGCAGGAGTAAAAGATAAGAGAGGCACCTCTAAGTGTAGCAATATGGTTACATTTAGTGAAGGTACAACATTTAGCAACTCACATGGTTGATTAAAAGAGACCCATCTAAGTATGCAGGCATCTGGGGTAAAGCTGTCCACACAGACCATCCTCCGCATCGACGGCTCTCACCGCTATCAGTCTGCAATCATGACTGGGAAGACCACCTTACAGTACAGCGATCTGAAAGCGAGGCTTGAATCACTCATGGAGCACAGCGTGGAAGGGGTGACGTTGATGGTGGTGCGGAGGATGGTCCATGTGGGCACCTTTACTCCGGATGCCTGCATACTTAGATGTGCCTGGTTTAATCATCAACCATGTGAGTTGCTAAATGTTGTACCTTCATTAAATGTAACCATATTGCTACACTTAGAGGCGCTCTTTTATACTCAGTTGTGACGTGACGCTACTTGTATATCAAGGCATCGCTTGTATATCAAGTCAAAATGTATTTAAAAACTTAGCTTGTTTTGCAAAATGCTCTCAAACCAAGTTACTCTCAAACCAAGGTTTTACTGCACTACCCTTTACAGGAAACCCCTTTTAGGTAATACCCTCTTCATGGCCACATCTGGACACCCTCACTACACGGTGAAGGGCATTCCGGTTGGCCAATTTATTAGGGTCCAACGCATCTGCAGCGATCAGCAGACATATGATAAAGAGACTTTTCGCTATATTCGCGGTTTCTTAATAGGTGGTATCCTAGATGGATGCTGGACAGGGCTCTGTCCATTGCTAATGCAGAGATGTCCTCCTCATGGGCAGTGAAGATGTCGCTGATGGGAGAAAGAAAAAGATAAACAACCATTAAGGAGGCTTTGTAAAAGAGCGACCCACCCACACTTTGCATACCCTTCAGTCTGGATTTCAACAGCATTAGGAACATTGTGCATAGGTATCTTCTGATTTTTTCTGGAGACCAGGTTTGTGCTGATCTGTTAAAAGATGGCATAAACATGGTCACCAGGAGAGCTCCCACTTTGGGGAACCATCTATCACCCAGCATGTTTAACCCTGTTAAAGAGCAATCTTTTACTTGGTTGCACTTCAGGGGTAATTACAGCTGTGGGGTTAATAAATGTCCCTGCTGCAAACATATCATAAGAGGTAATGTGGTCAGGGCTGGTGCAAGGATTTTTGTCCACACAGGCGAAGGTGCATTTTGGTGCACCACATCGTCCTAGTACCACCCTCTTTCCCCTCCACAATACATCCCCCCACCCTCATATGGAAACCCATTTACGGCTAACCACACACTATACAATCTGATTGTACAATCCTCTTTTGGGATAAAGGTTTTACATAAATAAAAGCTGTTCATTCTAAGCACCCCCGTTAGTGCTAAATGATTTGTCTCTTTCCTCTAACTGCTACATCTGCATGATAGGTTGTTCTGTTAAAAAAAAAAACAACAGAGCCACCAGAGAGCAGTATCCAGAGCCACCAGATAGCAGTATACAGAGCCACCAGAGAGCAGTATACAGAGCCACCAGATAGGAGTTTACAGAGCCATCAGATAGCAATATACAGAGCCACCAGATATGAGTATACAGAGCCACCAGAGAGCAGTATACAGAGCCACCAGATAGGAGTATACAGAGCCACCAGATAGGAGTATACAGAGCCACCAGATAGGAGTATACAGAGCCACCAGATAGCAGTATACAGAGCCACCAGAGAGCAGTATACAGAGCCACCAGAGAGCAGTATACAGAGCCACCAGATAGTATACAGAGCCACCAGATAGCAGTATACAGAGCCACCAGATAGGGGTATACAGTCACCAGATAGGGGTATACAGAGCCACCAGATAGGAGTATAGAGAGCCACCAGAGATCAGTATACAGAGCCACCAAATAGGAGTATACAGAGCCACCAGAGAGCAGTATACGGAGCCACCAGATATGGTATACAGAGCCACCAGATAGGGGTATACAAAGCCACCAGATAGGAGTATACAGAGCCACCAGAGAGCAGTATATAGAGCCACCAGATAGGAGTATACAGAGCCACCAGAGAGCAGTATACAGAGCCACCAGAGAGTAGCATACAGAGCCACCAGAGAGCATTATACAGAGCCACCAGATAGGGTATACGGAGCCACCAGATGGGGTATAGGGAGCCACCAGATAAGGGTATACAGAGCCACTGGATAGGGGTATGCAGAGCCACCAGATAAGGGTAAACAGAGCCACCAGATAAGGGTAAACAGAGCCACCAGATAGCAGTATACAGAGCCACCAGAAAGCAGTATACAGAGCCACGAGATAGGGGTATACAGAGCCACCAGATAGGGTATACAAAACCACCAGAGAGCAGTATACAGAGCCACCAGATAAGGGTATACAGAGACACCAGATAGGAGTATACAGAGCCACCAGATAGGGGTATACAGAGCCACTAGATAGGAGTATACAGAGCCACCAGAGAGCAGTATGCAGAACCACCAGATAGGGTATACAGAGCCACCAGATAGGGGTATACAGTGCCTCAGATAGGAGTATACAGAGCCACCAGATAGGGTTATACAGAGACGCCAGATAGGGGTATACAGAGCCACCAGATAGGGGTATACAGAGCCACCAGAAAGCAATGTACAGAGCCACCAGATAGGGTTATACAGAGACACCAGATAGCAGTATACAGAGCCACCAGATAGGGGTATACAGAGCCACCAGAAAGCAATGTACAGAGCCACCAGATAGCAGTATGCAGCACTAGACCCCCCCCCCGCTGCCGGCCTCGCAGGCGGCACTGACAGCACCCCCGGCACTTACTGTGTGTGGAGTGGAGAGGGATCCACCTGTCTCCTCCATAGCGGCGGCGGTGTGTGGAGAGGTCGGACAGAGGTGTCCTGTCCTCATGCTTCCTCTTCCTTGCCAAAGCGCCTAGGCATCCAATAGGACCGCCTGGCACTTTGGCCAATCAGGAAAGAGGTCTAACGACCTGCCTCCTGATTGACGGGGAGGCACTGCAGTGTGAAAATAGTAAAAATTAATTCGCTATTGTCACATAATTTTTGAAGCCCATTATAGCTAGGTAAAGCTGGCGCCAGCATAAGCACTTGGTGAGGGATGCCTGGGTTTTGCGCCCCCCCCCCCCTCCGGCCTGGTGCCGTCAGGCAGCTGCCTTATGCTGGCGCCGGCCCTGAATCTGGTACGTTCTTTTTCCACTAATAAAGCACATACTCTACAGTCTTTTCATAACTGCAATACGAAGTATGTGATTTATATTATAACTTGTACATCCTATAACATACAGTATATAGGACACACCACAAGACGTCTCAGGGACAGATTCAATGAACACCTGTCAGATATACAGAAGGACCACTCCACCAATGTTGCCTGTCATTTTAACCTGTGCCATAACGGAGACATTACATTGGTGGGAGTACAGGTGCTTGAAAAGGTTAATGTTCCTAAAAGAGGGGGGTGTGTTCAGACTCCTTTGTAAGTGAGAAGTTTTTTGGATTTTTTATTTTAAGACACGCAGGCTGTATGGTTTACATTTTGTGTTGGCTATAACACACTTCTATGATTGATTACAATATAGTTAGCAGTATCCCCTCTGATTTGCACTTTTAGGCTCTGTTTCTACTGCTGCAACCCCAGGGTCGCACAATTTTGTGTGCGACTTTGAGTGCAGCTTTGTTCCAACTTTACACTCTCTGGATCGCGGTCTCATCAAAGGTCAGAACAAGGTAGTGCAGGCAACAAGAAACCTTTTTTGGAGTCACTGCGACATGAGTCGCACCAATTAGAACGGGGACCATTGAAATATATGGATTTTGACTTGTTATGCTACTTCACATGTTTAGGGGAAATGGAGCCTTAGTGCTTACTTTGTCCTTTTTACTTGTGTATTACATCCAGCTCTATGTTTTCATCAATATCCTCCTACATGTGAGAGGTGTAGTGAATTAGCTTCCTGTAATGTTGTTAACCCAATTTACGCTTATACATTTGTGCTCCTAAGTTTACATACCCTGGCAGAATTTAGGATTTTTTGGCCATTTTTAAGAGAATATGAATGACAACAGAAGAAAAATTATTTCACTAATGGTTAGTGTTTGGCTGAAGCCATTTATTATTAATTAACTGTTTACTTTTTTTAAATCATAATGACAACAGAAACTACCCAAATGACCACGATCAAAAGTTGACATACCCTTGTGATTTTGGCCTGATAACATGCACAGAATTTGACACAAAATGGTTTGAATGGTTATTAAAGGTAACCATCCTCACTTGTGATCTGTTTGCTTGTAATTAGTGTGTGAGTGTATAAAAGGTCAATGAGTTTCTGGACTCCTGACAGACCCTTGCATCCTTTATCCAGTGCTGCACTGACGTTTCTGGATTCCGAGTCATGGGTAAAGCAAAAGAATTGTCAAAGGATCTGCGGGAAAAGGTAGTTGAACTGTATAAAACAAGAAAGGGATATAAAATGATATCCAAGGAATTGAAAATGCTAATCAGCAGTGTTCAAACTCTAATCAAGAAGTGGAAAATGAGGGGTTCTGTTGAAACCAAGCAACGGGAGGTTGACCAACTAGTATTTCAGCCACAACTGCCAGGAAAATTGTTCGGGATGCAAAGAAAAACCCACAAATAACTTCAGGTGAAATACAGGATATGTGGTGTGGCTGTTTCAAGATGCACAATAAGGAGGCACTTGAAGAAAGATGGACTGCTTGGTCGAGTCGCCAGAAGAAAGCCATTACTACACAAATGCCACAGAGTATCCCACTTACAATATGCCAAACAGCACAGAGACAAGCCTCGAACCTGCTGGCACAAAGTCATTTGGAGTGATGAGACCAAAATTGAGCTTTTTGGCCAGAACCATAAATGTTACATTTAGAAAGGAGTCAACAAGGCCTGTGAAACAAGGGGGTGGATCGCTAATGTTTTGTGGATGTGTGAGCTACAAATGCACAGGAAATTTGGTCAAAATTGATGGCAAGCTGAATGCAGTATGTTATTAAAAAAATACTGGAGGATCATTTACATTCATCAGCCATGGGACGTACTTGGACATTCCAACATAACAATGATCCAAAACACACGGCCAAGTTGACCTGTCATTGGCTACAGCAGAATAAAGTGAAGGTTCTGGAGTGGCCATCTCAGTCTCCTGACCTCAATATCATTGAGCTACTCTGGGGAGATCTCAAGCATGCTGTTCACGCAAGACAGCCCAAGAATTTCCAGTAACTGGAGGCTTTTTGGCAAGAGGAATGGGCAACTTTACCATCTGAGAAGATAAAGAGCCTCATCCACAAATACCACAAAAGACTTCAAGCTGTCAATGATGTTAAACGGGGCAAAACACGGTATTAAGAACTGGGGTATGTAAACTTTTGATCAGGGTCATTTGGGTAGTTTCTGTTGTCATTATGATTTAAAAAGGGCAAACACAGTTGATTGATAATAAATGGCTTCAACCAAACACTAACCATGAGTGTAAGAAAAGTTTTTGTGTTCTCATTCATATTCTCTGAAAAAATGCCCAAGTAATGATAAATTCTCCCAGGGTATGTAAACTTATGAGCACAACTGTATATGCCCCCAGTAATTGATCGATTTTTTGATACACGCTTCAGCGCTTAGCGTTTACCAATTTGACTTAGCATATGTGTCACAGGGAGAGGGGAATGTTTTTATGAAATTATGTTTTGAGTTTTTGCCCCTCTTTTATTTCTCATCATGCCAAATATGTTTAATGTATGGTGTCTCATTCATCTTATGTTTATTATTTTTTTTTGGTTTCTAGGTATACTAGGTTTATTTATTTCTTTTTTATTTTTCGTTAATTGATTTTTCTTTGTATGAAATTGGTTCTTATACATGCACTTTTGTTTTGTTATTGTTACACTGGTCATTCAGGATTTTATTCATGTGTGTCCAAGATGTGTGATTTAGGTCAGCTAATCAATGCGTGCTGTTTCAGGTGTACCTCACTGTTACTTGGACACTTAAATAGCTTGCACTGAGTATGCAATGTGTTGTGAACAAGCAAGCAGTCAGTGCGTTAAAGTGTTAACCAGCATCTTGAAAAAGAGCTCTAACAACTGTCCCTCTCGTGTGAATCTGCAGCTGAAGGTTGTCTAAGATGCCCAGAAGGCATATGGCTTAGAGTCTAATGGTATGGAAGTTTGGAACACCAAATTTATAGAGGTCAGCACCTCCGCCCAATAACGATGCAGTTTTGGGCATCTCCAGGTTCAATGAATCAAGTTGCCATTATCCCTTAGGAGTATGTACAATTGCATGATTCTCTGAGACACATTAGAGTTAAAAATGATCCCTTAGGAGTATGTACAATTGCATGATTCTCTGAGACACATTAGAGCTAAAAATATTTTTATTGAGAACAATGTTCAGGGTACAAATATAAGGTAGCAAGTAACCCAACAGACGCCAGCGGGACTGCGAGGTGGCTATCACCCATGGCAGGTCCTGTGATGAGAAATATCACAATATTTTGTCAAGGGCGGTACCTCGGTAAATAAAAAAAAAAAAAAAACTGCAATGGAAGTAGAAAAACACTATTCCAATTTTACAGATGTGGGTAGTGAGTACAAAGGCACAGTGTAGAAAAAAGAGAGAATAGGGAAACAAGGAGATGAAGAGGGAGAGAGAAAAGACAAGAGAAGGAAGAAGAGGAGGGGGGAGAAGGAAGAAGAGGAGGGGGAGAAAAAAGAGGGAATGGCCTGATGAACGGTCATGGGTCAATAAAACTACCCAGTAGGCTTGTAGGGAACCATTGCGGGCGCCCTGTTGCAGGGTTAGTGTGCGGAGGGACCCGGTTGGGACCCCAGCATGTTGGTAAGAGTATCCAAAGAGGAGAAGTGGAGCCAGGTGGACCACAGTACCTTGTATTTTTCAAATGTGTCATTGTCCATCGCTAACATCTCCTCCATCCTCATAATAACATTCATGGTGGATACCCATAATGCCATAGGCGGTGGATGGGTAGTTTTCCAATATAATGGTATGATTTGTCAGGCCGTGGATTGGAGAAAATGGAGGAGACTTTGTTTTTGGGATGCTATGGAACCTGGTAGAATAAAGAGCAGAGAAATCATAAGGGTGGGCGTTAAAGACTCATCGTAAAGAGTATTATAAAGCTGAAACACCTGGTTCCAAAAAGGGCGTATTCTCTCACACTGCCACCAGATGTGGATATATGTTCCCTGTGCCAAGCCACATCACCAACACTCAGCTGCTGTAGCCGGAAATATTTTATGGAGGGTTGAGGGGTCCCTGTACCACCTAGAGAGGATCTTGGATTTTTTTTCTTGTTAATAGCAAGAAATGGAGGACTTATGAGTGAAATGAAAGGCGGTTTGCCACTCTGCCCTCAAAATATCTGTTCCCAGATCCGCAGACCACATCCTTGTGTATGATGGTAAGTCAGTATGTGTAAGGGCCTGGATCAAGCTATATAGTGAAGAAAGTAGATGTCTGGGTGTTTCTTGCAAAGTACTAATCCTTTTGAATTCTGTGAGAGGGCGATGTATTTGTGAGGAGAGGAATAATTGTTTCGTAAATTAAGCCAAATATAGTGAAGTCAACCAATTATGATTACCTGGCGGAACTATAGGAGCGCCTGTCTGGGGGTGAACGAAATCCTGGGCCCGTGGTCACTCAGAATGTTGGAATGAGTCAACTGTGGGAGCTTCCATCCCCTGAGGAAAGGAGGGGTTGTCAAATAGGGACATCAGGGGGGAGGGGTCCGAGGATAGGATGGAGCAAACCCATATAGTCAGGGCAGCTAAGGTTAGGGGAGAGATGTGGGATAGGAGGGGTAGGGCTCCCTTGTGGCCCCAGAGTAAAGCATGAAGGTCTACTGATGTCAAGTCTTGTTTGGCCAGCACCAAAGCTTTAGGAGAGGGGCTGGGGAACCATTCCAGGACACAGGCCGTGAGGGTGGCCTTGTCATAGATTTCATAATCTGGGAGCCCCGTACCTCCCTGCAGCTTCGGGAGGGTCAACAGATTATATTTAATTTGGGAGAGGCCTTGATGCCATATAAATTTAATGGATATCGAACGAAGGGTGGTAAATTAGGATTTAGGTACCAAAACTGGGATACTTTTGGAAAAGATACAATTACTTGGGTAGGGTATCCATTTTAAGAGTATTTATTTGTCCAAACCACGGTTAAGCGGAGTTACCCCATTTCTCCAAGTCTTTCCTAATGCGGGAGAGGAGTGGTGGATAATTCAATGAAAAAAGGTTGGATAAATTGGCAGGGATCTGAATGCTGAGATAGAAGGGCAGGGACACATTGAGAGCCTCCATTTTGGACATATTAAGCTTAAAGTTGCTAAAGGACCCCAAAAGAAAGAAAGGAGAAATGGTAAGGTCGTGTGTGGGTGTTGGACATAGACCAAGAGGTTGGCTGCGTAAAATGACAATTTGTGACGGGCAGAGGAGGTAGGGATGTCCTGAATAGAGGCGTTCTGATGAATGGCACACGCCAAATGTTCAATAACTATAACAAACAATAGCGGGGAGAGGGGGCACCCCTGGCGTGTGCCATTCGAAATGTCAAAAGGTTCCGAGGGGGAGGCGTTGACTAGCACTAAGGCCGTGGGTCGGGAGTAAAGTAACATTACCTTGGATATGTAGGACTGACCCAAGCCTAGTTGTTCTAGAGAAAGACAGAGAAAGTGCCAGTTGACCCTATCAACGCTTTCTCAGCGTTAAAAGATAGCAAGCAAGCTTTCAATCCCAGGCGTTGAAATTAAGATATTAGATGTATCGTCTTAGTCGTGTTGTTCCTAGCCTCACGACCAGGGACAAAACCGACCTGGTCCCTATGGATGGTTTTGGGCAAGAGAGGGGACAAATGGTTGGCCAGAACTTTTGCGAAAAAGTTTAAGATCTATATTTAGAAGAGAAATCGGACGATAACTGCTACACTGAGATGGGTCTTTGCCCGGTTTCGGGAGCACAGAAACATTGGCAGACAATAGTCCCTTGGAGGGAAGAGTGGAGTTGTCTACAGAGTTAAATGCCCAGGTCAGGAGTGGAACCAAGAGTGGGGCAAAGGTTTTATAAAACCTAGGAGAGTAACCATCCAGCCGGAGCATTTTCCCAGTTTTAAAGCCTTAATTGCCCCCAAGAATTCGGGTTCAGAGAAGGGTACGGTCTAAATCCAAGAAATCCTGTGGTTCTATGCTAGGGAGCTTCGTCTCATTGATATAAGCCTGCATTGCATCTGCATGGGGAGAATCGGAGGGGCATGAGGAGCAGGAGGTAAGTTATAACGTTTAGCGTAATACTGTTGAAAGAGGAAGTGATGCCGTTAGTGTGGTGGATCTTATCTTGGTTAGGTAAAGATATAAATGGGATAGAATGGCAGGGGGTCTGGGGTGGAGAGTTTTTGCCAAATGCTGGCCGCATTTATTAGCCAGTGAATAATGGTAGTTGCAAGCCTTGTCTTGGGCGATCAAAGAATGTGAATCTAAAAATTGAAGGAGGTCTCGACGGGCATTAGACAATTTTACAGATGTAAAAAGTCATGTTTGTGATGGCACTCCAAGTCAGCAATTCGAGATAAAAGCTTGCGGATATTGTCAGATTTAATTCTTTTCAGTCGGGAACCATGTTGAATAAGAATGCCTCGCAAACACATTTTAGGGCTTCTCACTGTGTGCGGGTTGAGGTAGTGTCCGAGACATGGTCAGTTACGAAATTCCAGATCGCCCTGGAAACCAGCCACACATACAGTGTCTCGCAGGAGATTATCATTAAGTCTCCAGGATGTTCCCATACGGGTATCTCTGGGTTAAAAGTTTTATGACAGGCAATGGATACCCCTTTTGTTTTGGAGTGAGGATTAGAGCTATGGAACCATTTCTAGTAGTACCTGTTCCGCAGGCCTGGAATGGTACCTGTGCTGAAATGAGTCTCCTGTAGTAGCAAGATGCTAGACCTCCGTTTGTGAAACTGGTATAACACCTGGCTCCGCTTCTCAGGGGTATTAAAGCCCCTACAGTTAAATGATGCTAGATTAATGGCATATGTGTGCCATAATAGGTATAAAAGTGGGAAGAGGGGTATATTAAACAATATAAAGGGGTCAAATCAAAGGCTAAACTAATTGCTCCAACAGGCCAAGGAAGAGAGAAGGAAAAGAAAATGAGAGAGAGGAAGGAGGAGAAAGAGAAAAGAGTGGAAGAAGGGGGAAAGTGAGCAACAAAATTACATACAGTAGTCTCAGTCTCCAGAGTCCTCGAGATTAAACAGGGAGGTGGTAACTTGTATAGAAGCAATGAGGACTGAGACCAGTTTGCATTGTAAAACCAGTTAGGCCAAATGGCCACTAGATGGCTCCAGAGTATCTGAAATAACAGAACATTACATATAGCAACATAAAACATCCTAAAACAATGTATAGTGCCTTAGGGGCACCACAGTATCCTAGAGGGGGTCTGCGGAGGTCACACAAAGCTGCTCCAGGGGCCCTGCTCCACAAGGCAAAAGTCTGCAATGAAATGAAAAAATAGTAAATGGGTCAAACTTGCAGGCAAACATAGATAAAAATCCAAATGGGAAGGGAAGGCATCTGTGAGGAAGGGAAGAGAAGTCCAGAATCCGGGCACTCCATTAGATCAGGGGCTGTATAGTGGGAAAGGACAGTGTATCAGTGGGGATTAGTATGAAGCAAATAACACATGGAGGAGGATATAATTCCGTCCAGTTCTGTATATCATAAAAGGAAAAAGTAGGTAACCTCTGATAATGGATGAAAAAGGAAAATACTATATGTCTTGACCTGCCTTAATATAGGAGGAGGTACA
>BLSH010313024.1:643022-659832 GCA_018402905.1 Glandirana rugosa
GCTTATACCCTTTGGAGGTCTTGTGCTTGCAAATAATAGCATTTCTGGTGTCGTCAGACAGCTCCTTTGTCTTTACCATTGTCACACATGAAGAGGGAATAACAGGTGGCTTTTTATAAAACCAAAATGTTCATTTATTGGCTAATTTGGGTCACATGGGTGGAGGCAATTCATCACAGGTGATCCTCATTTGAGATCTGCAACAGGTGAGCCAAATTGGGTTTCCATACTGATTTGCAGCAAAGGGTGCCAATACCACTGACAAGGCAAGCATTATGGTTTTCTCTGTTTTCCTCATAATGTTTATCTTTTTAAATGTTATTTATCATTTACAGTTTTTTGTCAAACACAAGCTATCTGTAGTAATATGTTGGTTAATTTGATACATTTCCTTCAGTAGATATTCCACAATATGTACATAAACTTCATGGGTGCCAATAATGGTGAGCAGGACTGTATATCCCATAGTATGTAGATGCTAAATATATCCCATAGTTTGTAGATGCTTTTTTTGGTAAAATATAAGCGTATATTGATTGGCGCAAACCAATCAATATACGCTTATATTTTACCAAAAATATGTAGCAGAATAAATATTGGCCTAAATTTATGAATTTTTTGGGTGTGTTTTATAGCAGAAAGTACAAATATTGTTTTTTTTTTTTTTAAATTGATATTTTCTTTTGTTTATAGCACAAAAAATAAAAACCGCAGAAGTGATGAAATACCACCAAATGAAAGCTCTATTGTGGGAAAAAAGGACATACATTTTATTTGGGTACAGTGTCGCATGATCTCGCAATTGTCAATTAAAATATTGCAGTGCCGTATCGCAAAAAATGGCCTGGTCATGTAAACCTTCAGGAGCAAAATTTAACATTCTGGGGTTTGGGAGTCCCCAGAACTGTAGTAAAGGGGAAATCTTCCAATGGTGATACTAGTTCTGATGATCTCGGCCCAATGGATTCCCTTAAGGGATTGCAGGGATTTCCTCCCACGTTTTGTTTTGGCTTAGGAACAGGAAGTGAAGGGAAATCTCCTCAAAGGGACGCAGATGTCAAGCTGGCAGGGGTTATAACCCGCCCTTACTCTATCCAAAATGAAAAAAAAAGTTTTAGTTCTACTTTAATAAATCTGATTACTAGAGCTGTCATGCTGCAACCTTTATGCTGCAGATAGCTGGATTTCTGTTGATGTGCTAGACCTACATCCCCCACTTATAAAATGTCCTTAAGATATATTTCATGACAGTGTGTTACTGTCACTACAATAGACTATCATGTTGGAGCAGAGACTTCCTGTTACCCTAGAGTTACAGAGACTGCCCTGTCATCTTCACTTTTGCTGTTTGAGAAGAATAGATACCAGAGCAGTAACCATGTCATGGAATAATGTATAGTTCCTGCCTTTAGGCCACTGCTTGGAAGCACGGTGGCTCTAATGGATTTCTAGCGGACATGCAAACCCTTCAATTTCTGTACCATGTGTCTCAATATGGTACCCACAGAGATTAGTGCAGCTAGGCAGATTATGGTAATGGGAGGATCTTATAAGCATTTTCAGGGCTCTGGTAAGTTTATAACACGTATTATTATACATCATTGGCTACAACTTGTTTAGGTTGGCAAATTGATAGCTATAAAGCTTTGGAATGGCTTGTGCTGCTTTAAACTCTGTTCAAAACAGCTAAATACATTGCAGGTGCATGAATACCAAGCGTGTAAAGTTTTACAGTTATTCTTCTTTAGAAAGCAGCCACACCCTGAGTAGAAAAGCCTGCCCCCTGCCAGTATGTTGTAAACAAAGACCCTTGTTCTCTGTGTGGAAGCACCGGTCTTTGTAGAAGTCTGACATGCATATTTCTGAGCTCTCTAATCAGCCCGCAAATTGCTGATTGCAGAGCCATAGGTCCGCCTCAGCAGGGGGCATATGGCATACCTCCCAACTTTTGAACTTCAGAATGAGGGACACTTAAGGGAGGAAGCGGTCAGCGGCATTCTACATGCACCGCGGCAAAAGTGGGTGTGGCCAAACTCCTAACAGTGGGAGGGGCTTAATGGGCTTGGTTAAACAATCAATGCAGCCGCTTCACCCGTGTCCTGGAATGCAGCCTACCTGTGTCCTAGAATGCAGCCTATGTGTCCTGGAATGTGTGGAATGCAGCCTGCCTGTGTCCTGGAATGGAGCATACCTGTGTCCATGAATGCAGCCTGTGTCCTGGAATGCTGCCTACCTGTGTCCATGAATGCTGCCTACCTGTGTCCTGGAATGCAGCCTACCTGTGTCCTGGAATGCAGCCTACCTGTGTCCTGGAATGCGTGGAATGCAGCCTACCTGTGTCCATGAATGCAGCCTACCTGTGTCCTGGAATGCAGCCTACCTGTGTTCTGGAATGCCTGGAATGCACCCTACCTGTGTCCTGGAATGCTTGGAATGCAGCCTGCCTGTGTCCTGGAATGCAGCCTACCTGTGCAGGGCAAGAGAGGAGATGAAGAGTATTGCCAGATGCAAGAGGATTGATCATCAGGGATGAATGGGAGCTCTTCTCCCAGTGATCAACAAGGGGAAGAGAGGAGAGGAGGCGGTCCTGGAATGCGTGGAATGCAGCCTACCTGTGTCCTGGAATGAAGCATACCTGCGTCCATGAATGCAGCCTACCTGTGTCCTGGAATGCCTGAAATGCAGCCTACCTGTGTCCATGAATGCAGCCTACCTGTGTCCTGGAATGCAGCCTACCTGTGTCCTGGAATGCCTTGAATGCACCCTACCTGTGTCCTGGAATGCCTGGAATGCAGCCTGCCTGTGTCCTGGAATGCAGCCTGCCTGTGTCCTGGATGCCTGGAATGCAGCCTGCCTGTGTCCTGGATGCCTGGAATGCAGCCTGCCTGTGTCCTGGATGCCTGGAATGCAGCCTGCCTGTGTCCTGGAATGCCTGCAATGCAGCCTGCCTGTGTCCTGGAATGCAGCCTACCTGTGCAGGGCAAGAGAGGAGATGAAGAGGATTGCCAGATGCAAGAGGATTGATCATCAGGGATGAATGGGAGCTCTTTTCCCAGTGATCAACAAGGGGAAGAGAGGAGAGGAGGCGGTCGAATCATAACACAGCGGGGAACATCGCTGTAATAGCTTTCATTAAAATTGCCGCATGTTCTCGCCGCTCGCCGTCACATACAGCCCTGCCTCCTGGCCCAAGGACTTTGATATATGTCACATGTCCCAGTTGTAATTGGACGGGGGATCTGTCTATTAAAGTCTCCGGGCCAGGATGTGAGGCTGTATGTGATGGCGAGTGCGGGGAACATCGGCAATTGAAATGAAAGCTTTTACAGCGATGTTACCCGCTGTCTGATGATTCGACTACCTTCTCTCCTTACTTCCCCTCGGCGATCACTGGGTTGATTTTGAGAGCTGCACTCACTCAATGCAGCTGCACAGCACACACCCAGTGGGTTTACTGGCCAATCCCTGGCTGTGCTTCATGTACACACTTGCACTGGAAGTTACTATATAATTAACACATGGAGTGATGCGGGACAAAACCCTTGTAGGACAGGACTGCGGGACAGATTTATAAATACGGAAAAGTCCCGTCCATTTTGGGACTGTTGGGAGTTATGCATATTGTGCTTGCACACAGAGAGCAAAGGTTCTTCTCTACTACATACTGACACAGGATAGGCTTTTCTACTCTTGAATGCATTTGGTTGGTTTAAGCTGACAGTTCAACTTTCCCACCGGGACACCCAAGCTACCAGCTGGCGCGTCTGCTGGCTGGGCGGACAGCCAATCAAATCCAGAATCGGCTTTGATCACTTGTTCGTAACAGCAAACCAGAAGAAATGACATGAGATCACTTGCGGTTTACTTGTAAAGCATCGGCGCCAGTTTTTAAAAATCTAAAGCATTCGAAAACACAGATCTTGGTATTTTGAATGGTTTTAAGTGCAGAGGAGGGATTTGGGGTCTTATAGACCCCAGATTTCTCCAGAAAGAGGATCTGTCACATGCCTATTGCTGTCACAAGGATGTTTACATTCCTTGTCATAGCAATAAAAGTGATTAAAAAACGATTAAAGCAACAGTGTAAAAAATAAATAAATTAATAATTAAAAAAAAATGAAAGTGCTCCCAAACTCCCGCACACATGCATACACGCAAACAGCAATCGTCCCACAAATGTGAGGTATCATCACGATCGTCAGATCATGGGAAGTAATTCTATATATCGCACTTGGACAATTCACGTCTCAAGGCCTGATGAGGAAGCTACAGCTGTTCACTGTGAATGGCTGCAGCTTCCCCATCAGACCCTGAGACAATAACGGTATACCACTGCTGGGGTGGGACAGATTTAGATGGGGAAAGCGCTCAATTTTAGTCTTGCCTAGGGCAGCACAAAGCCAAAATACACCGCTGCATACATTGTTTTTCTAGTAATGAGGTTCTTTGAAGTAAAGTTCATCATGCTGTCATACCTTTGTCTGCAAGGTGTTTGTATGAATAAAGGGGGACCTATAGCTCTAGCAAATGTCAGGGGGAACCTAAATTATAGCGCCTAGCATTACAAGTACACATTGCAGATCACACAGTGCATACAGTTTATATGCAGCTGAGAAATTATTTTCTGATTACAAAATTGTATTTGCACTCTACTCATTTTATTAAACGGTTCCCGACCAGCTGCCGGACATATACTGCGGCAGGTTGGCACCACTGCGCGAATGGCCGCACCCGTATGTCGATTGCACTCGTGAGTAGGGGGCGCCCCCGCCGTCCCCGCAGTGATCGGATTCATTACGGAACCGATCAGTCTACAGGCCCAAGCCAATGATTTCTGGCCTGGACCTGCTGATCGGTTCTGGCCAATGAAATGCCTCCTCTGCCTGTGTAATGTAAACACAGGCAGAGGAAGTGATGTCATCTCCCCTCACGGAGCCCTTTTTGCTTCCAGCGCGAGAGGAGAAGACATCCATGGTGAGTACACCAAGCACTACACTAACACCAGTACACATAGGCACACATTTAACCCCTTGATCACCCCCTGATTGCCCCCATAGTTAACCCTTTCACTCCCTGTCACTGTGTCACCAAGTGCAGTGTTCAGATTTTTCACTGATCACTGTATTGGTGTCACTAAACAGCGTTAGGGTAGTTAGTGGTAGGCCCAGGTAGATTTATGGCACCCCCCCCCATTAACCCCCTTATAAAGGTTTAACCCTCTGATCACCCCCCTAGTTAACCCTTTCACTCCCTGTCACCAATGTCACTAGTATAGTGTACAGATCTTTTTTCTGATCACCGTATTAGTGTGACGGGTGACTCTAGTTAGCTAGTTAGAGTCACCGTCAGTCTTTTATAGCATCAGGGTACCCGCCGTATATTGCCTAATAAAGGTTTAACCCCCTGATTGCCCCCCCAGTCAACTCTTTCACCCACTGTAACAGTGTCACTAGTATAGTGTACAGATATTTTTTTGATCACCGTATTAGTGTCACAGGTGACATAAGTTATGTACTCTAACACGCACACACACACACTATATTACCATTACTAGTATAGTGTCTGAACGGATCAATATCTTTGATTTGATCAGAACTATATTAGCGTCCCCAGTAGTATAGTGTTCCCAAAATTGTGGAGTTAGCAGGATCAGCCCAGACACCTGCTAACACCTGTGTTTAGGCCCTCCACCCAGCCCACCCAAAGTGCAGGATCTGTAGAGCACTGTCACTTTACAAAACACAACACACAAAACTGCAGCATTAGCAGATTCACGCCTGATCCCTGCTAACACTAACAGTTAATTTTTTTTTAGTGATTGAAGCAGTCGCTGACAACTAGATGCTCTTTTACCTGTGAGTCACACAAGTTGTAGCTATACATTTAGTGGCCAAAAATGTCTAAACAGAGATATACTAGTGAAGAGGCTTACACGTTGCTAAGCATGACTGATGAGAGCAAAGGGGAAGCCTCACTGTCAGATTCAGGCTCAATATATGAACCTGTAGAGAGCAGCGGCACCCTGACAGATAGCTCTGACGACGGAGTAGTGGTCCCTGCTAAGGTCAGGCGCACCCGACCCCGTTCTTCGGTTGCTGAGGTGCAACAACTGCAGGTTTCTCGTATGGAGCAGAGAGCCAGTACTAGTGCCGCTCAACCTTCTGGGGAACTGGCAAGCACCAGTGGCCTAGTACATACTGGTTGTAGACAAACCATCACTTAGTGATGTGCCGAGTCCCATAAGTGCAGTTCAAGCTGGTGAGGTGGCTAGCATAAGTAGTGTCCCACAGCAACCAAGAATTCAAAGACAGGCCCGTAGAGCCCATAGTGCCCTTCCTGGTGTACTTGCTAACCCTGATTGGCAGCCCACCACTTCTGCAGTGCCCGTACTTCCCCCCATTCACTGGCCAACCCAGAATTCAGGTGGAAACAGCAGATTTTACTTCCCTTGCCTTTCATTCACTGTTTTTCACGGAAGATCTGTACAGATCTATTGTGGACCAAAGCAATTTATACGCTGTTCAATTTATCACCGCAAATCCCCATTTGACCCTTGCCAGAGAATTTTCCCAGAAACCTATTATGGTTCCCTAATTTAAGACCTTTCTGGGCATATCCCTCCTCATGGGCATTACTAAAAAGAGTGAGTTGAGGTCATATTGGTCCACTGACCCAATTCACCAATATGCCAGTGTTCTCTGTTTCCAGTACTAGATACAAGCTTATCTTGCGGTTTATGCACTTCAACGACAATGAACTCTGTCATCCTTGGAGTGACCCTGAATACGATCGGCTCCACAAAATTCGGCCCCTCGTAAACCACTTCAACCAACAATTCATAGCCTTGTTTATTCTCAATCTAGTTGTCTGCATTGATGAGTCTCTGATTACGTTTTCTGACCACCTTGCTTTCAAACAGTATCTCCCCAGCAAGCATGCCAGATATGGGGTCAAGCTGTATAAGCTCTGTGACAGGGCCACAGGCTATACATATCGTTTTTTGGTTTACGAGGGAAAAGATTGTGACGTGGAGCCCCCCAACTGCCCAGACTACGTAGGGAGCAAGATCGTTTGGGACTTGGTGTCACCCTTATCCGGAAATGGGTACCACTTGTACATGGACAATTGCCACTTTTTAGTCACCTTTCTGATTTTGGAATTGGCGCATATGGCACTGTGCGATCTAATTCCCCCAATGGCTTGTAGATTTCCGACTTAGATGGGGAGAGAGCCTGCTTGAAGTGTAATAAATTGCTTGCAGTGAAGTGGAGGGACACATGGAATGTTTTCGTTCTGTTCTCCATTCATGCAGATACGACAGTCCAAATTACAACAGCGACTGGTGTTGTTGATAAGCCCCTCTGTGTCCACGCACCTTAACATGGGAGGGGTGGTCTTCAATGACCAGAAGATGGCACCGTACTTAATTGTCTGTAAGGCCAGACACTGGTACAAAAAAGTGTCTGTATACTTTTTTCAATTGGCTCTGCTGAACGCTTATGTGCTATACAAAGCATCAGGACAAACTGGATCCTTCCTAAAATTCCAGGAAGAGATCATCACAGCCCTTCTGTTTCCAGACGGTGCTGTGGCCCAACTTCCCAATGCAAATGCAGTGAGCCGGCCGCATGAGAGGCATTTTCCGGATGTCCCCCATGGTATCCCTGGTATCCCTACCCAATGAGCACCCCAAAGAAGATTTTTCTGTAGAAAATGAGGATATAGGCGTGACACCAGCTATTATTGTCCCTCCTGTCCTGACCAACCTGGTCTCTGCATCAGTGAATGTTTCTGTCACTACCACACACTAGTGGAGTATTAGCATAGGGTACAGCACGACACAGTCCTAGGGCACACTTACACAGAGTCTCGAAAGATGTTAGATGCCCATCGCATTTTGAGAGACTCTAAACTGGAATGTTTATAGCTACAATAAAAGTGCAAAAAAAAACATAAGAAAAAAGAAAGAAGCCAAAAATAGTTGTCATTTTATTGTTCTTCTCTCTCTATTGTTCTGCTCTGTTTTACTGTATTTTATGCTTAGCTGTAATGTTTTATTGTTACTGTGTTTTATCATGTTTGCTTGACAGATATGTCATTCTACTGTTATAGTTTACTGTTACTGTGTTTTATTGTTAACCATTATTTGCTTTACGCATTCAGCTGCAGCATGGGTTTATTTATTTTGACAGCAACAGGGTTTGCTCTCACGATACGTAAAGCCATGACTCCAGCGCTGTAGGAGGTAATTTCACCACCACAGTTAAAAAAAAAGAGCATATATGCCAAAGCATGGAGGCAGGGGTAGACATTAGGGGTGGATTGCCCCTAGTATTAGGGGCGGATTGCCTCTTTGCTTCAGCATATATTTTTTACTCTTTTTTTGGCATAGATTGCCATTAAAACAAGTTGTTTTATTGAGTTAATGTTTTATTGATACTGTGATTTATTGTTACCATTGTTTGCTTTTCACAAAACAATGGAAGACCTGCTCCAAGCCTGAAGCCCTGTACCTTAAAGTCTAAAGCAGTCCAATCCTGGGTGCATGCTCTGCACAAGCTTTGTAAGCAAAGAAAGATTCACTGGACGACCGCACTCCAAGCCGTAAAAGCACCTTTATTGTAAATCAATAAAATCCACAAAATCCATGGGTCAAACAGCAGATATACAGAGTGGGATCAGAGAAAACACACGAGCAGCTGACATGTTTCATGTGACGAACGGACGCTTAATCATAGCTGAAAGTGGCCGTCCAGTGAACCTGTCTTCGCTTACATTGTTTGCTTTGCACGCATTCAGCTGCGGCACTGATTTATTTATTTTGACAGCAACAGGGTTTGTTCTCACGATACATAAATCAGCAACTCCAGTGCTATAGGAGGTGATTTCACCACCACCACAGTTAAAAAAAGAGCACATATGCCGAAACATAGGGGCAGGGATGGACATTAGGGGCGGATTTCCCCTATGCTTCGGCATATATTTTTAATTACTTTTCTTGGCAGAGATTTCTTCATTCACATCGATCAATGTGAATGGAGGAATCTGTTAGGTTCTTTTTTTTTCGTTCAGCCCTTGGGCTGAACAAAAAAAAGAGTGGTGCATGTATGCCCATCATTTGAAGTGGGTGGATGCAGGGCTGTATTCTAATGGTGGGCATACCACCAATTGATCAATATGCATGGAGGAATCTGTTAGGTTCTCTTTTTTCATTTAACCCACAGGCTGCATGAAAAAAAAGAACATTACAATATATGCCCAACAAGGACCAGTGACATACTGGTATATTGCTGGACTTTGAGTGGTTATACCGGAATGATGTCTGCAGGTTTAGGTGTCATCTTGATATCGTTCTCTTCAGCCGGCGGTCGGCTTTCATGGAAAAGCAAGCCTGGCAGCTAAGTAGCCACTGGACTGCTTTTACAAGCAGTGCGAGGGAACAACCCCCTCTGTCTTCCATGGCTTTCTCAGACTCTCCTATCCTACGAGAGAACCCGAGAATGCAGCCGTGGTTCCACCAGCTGACCATAGAGCTGATCTGAGAATGGCTCCAATCATCTCTATGGTCTAAGAAACCGGATGCTACTAGCATTTCATGACTTCAGTTTCGCCGGACCTAAACAGCGCCATTGCTAAATTGGGAAAGCATCTTATCACACCGATCATGGTGTGGTCAGATGCTTTAAGGGCTGAGGAGAGATCTAGAGTTTAATAGACCCCATTTTTTCAAAAAAAGAGTACCTTTCACTACATATTGCTATCATAGGGGATATTTAAATTTCCCGTGATAATAATAAAAATGATAAAAAAAAAAAAAAATGGACAGTGTAAAAATAAAATAAAAAGCGAAATGAATAATTAAAAAAAAAAAATTAAAGCACCCCTGTCCCCTCCATGCATGTGTTCATGTCATATGTAAACAGCAATTTGCATGTGAGCTATCACCACGAACGGCAGATCGAGGGCAATAATTCTAGTAGTAGACCTCCTCTGTAAATCTAAAATGTTAACCTGTAAAGGCTTTTAAAGGCTTTTAAAAATGAGCCTTTACAATCACTTTTAGGCAATGTTTCCAAAACTCCAGAGAGTGCACTCAAGACACCAGTAAACTAACTTGCAGAAGAGACATCTGGAGTTGTTCAGATTAATAAATGTGAGCATATTTATCTTATTCTTTTCTGTAATATTGTAGACCTAATTGTGGTGGGAGAATTTTTATTTGGGTGTCATAATTAATTTTTCCAAAAGATGGCACGTTTGTATATCCTCCTGCACCCATGTAATTACTTTCCGCTGGCCACATGTGTAGAGGGGATTCCTCTTCCACCTTTGAAGTATTTATATTCCTCATGTGGTGTGCGTCATTTAGGCACACCCCTGACAACATCATACGTATGACATAACACGTAGGGCACTAAGAGTGTCTGTATTCTATGTGGTGCTGGTGGTCCTAGCACTGTGTCATCATTCATTGTGGATCTGTTTGGGATTCATCCCTAAAGCACTGTTGGCTTTTCACTAGTTTGTAAGCCATTGGATTCGAGAAAGCACCCAATCTCACTCTTTTTTTTCTTCTGGATTCCTGAGGTGTCCCTTCTGTTAGTTCTATTGGAGTCTTGGGTGCACTCTCTGGAGTTTTGGAAACAACTCCTGCACTTGCGTGGACTTTTAATTTGAGCATTGAGCATGGACTGTTTTTTGAAAGTGACCCTATTGCATAATTGAGGAAAAAATGTTTACAACAACCTGCAAAAGAATATGATAAGTACTCGCTTTTCTGGTAGACGGTGCATCCTGTAGGGATCTGGGGTGAAGAGCAATAACAAATAGCAGGGGACACACTATCCAATCCACCCAGTAGTGTTGGATAGCACTGGATCACTGCAAGAGAACAAAATCTTAACACACCAGTCATACGAAAGGTGATTTTTGTTATCTTGTTTTTTTTTCTTTCTGGAAGAAGTGATAGTGTCACTTTAATACCTTTTGAGTTACTAACCATAGCAAGTATTCCGATCAGGATTTTACTTTGACATCATGGGCTGAACATATTTTTAGAATGAGGTCAACAATTGCAGCCCACATTTTTCTCCTAGTATAACCCTAGAGTAGAGTTTCATCACGTGGTGAGGTGCACGCAATATGTATATAGCATAAAAGCAGCTGTCATGGAAAAATACTGCCTATATCCACTAATACTAAATTACTTGTAGGGCTCATGCACACAGTTGTTGGAAGGCTATAGAGTGTTCAGAGCCTCCAAAAAATGTCCTGTGTACAGTTGCCCATAGACAGCAGTTAGAAGATGCAACTATATGTGGTTATGCGCTGGGGTTGCGTAAAGCACTAAATGCAGACAGACATATTCCCTTTTCTTAACATGTACATGAGCCCTTACAAGAGATTCAGGCTGATATTGTTAACATAGATCTAAAACCTAACAGGATCAGGTTTAGTTTGCTAAACTACGGTGTATCATAACCAACTTCCATTTTTTTTCAGAAAACTCTGTTTTTCAAATATTTTTGCAGCTCAGTGCTGCTTATCTCCTTCAATCTCTCTTTAGCCACTGTTTGGCTATATGCATTATTAGCATCAGCTGCACATCATTGTTTTGGACCTGATTCCTGAATGTGACACAGGTGGACCAAGCCTGCACAAAGTGTTTCCGCATGGGTACTTGTAGTCTCCACCAGTGGCACATGTGATAGAATGACATTGCAGGAGCACTACTGGGAGACAGTTTTCAACCTATAACAGGAAGTGCCTAAACAAGGACCTTCATGGCAGGATCACCAGGTATTTGTAGGCAGGTGTAGCTTGCTTTCTCCATTGCAGGTGGCACTCAAACTGCAGCGGCATTGCAGAGGGAGGGGAAGTCAAGAGGAACATGGTTCCTCTATGGTTTGCGGGGTCTCTGGGGCCAGTGGCAGCCATCTTAGGTCAGGCAGAGTCTAGTTTAGACCCTGGCTCCCAGGTTTTGCATGCATAGTGGCAAGAAGGGATTCAAGACGAGTAGAGAAAGTGCAGGGACACGCCATCCATCCTGGAAGACTCCCCACTTGGATCCAGACCAGCCAGGCTTCATTCCACCCCTCATTGGCACACGTAAGATCTACTGCTACTAGTCATCGCTGTACATTCAGTGAGTGCACCTGGTCACTTTGTCTTCCCCGCTAGCTGTACTTGCTGAACCTTAAATACATTACAGTTCCGTTTCTGCAACTGGTCTCTAAGTGCTTACTGTCGCCGCACCATGCTGCACTTCCCCACATACTCTTGTATTAAAAGCTGTATATTTAAGAGCTATATTAAAAAGCTTGAAAACATCTTTTGGAATTAACACATATTAATAAGTGGCATATAATAATTTCTATGTTTGCTTGTATTTTTTAAGCACATTATTTTTCAAGCACATTTTTTTATTTCATAGGGGATTTAGGCTCCATTCACACTATGGCGTTCCATTTTGCTATGGAATCTGCGCGATTCTGCTCACGATTCGGAAATGTCGCAAATCGCTTGACGCCCTTGCGATCCCTGATATTTTGAATTGCACCAAATCACGGTGTGATTTTGCAGTGATTTCGCCTGCCAAATTGCGGCAAAAAAGAGCAAACAGAATCGCGGGATGCCTGACGACTCAAAAGAGGTTCTTGTACTTTTTTTGGGTGTTGTGTGCCCCGCGATTCTTTTTGCGCGTTTTTACCACGACTTTACCGCAATTCAATTGGTGAAATCGTGGCAAAATCGCGCCACGATTTGGTGCCTTTCAAAATAGCGAGGATCGCAAGGGTGTCCCGCGATTTGCAACATTTCCGAATCGCAGCGATTCTGTCCGCAAAACGGAATGCCATAGTGTGAATGGAGTCTTAAGCCCCATACACATGATCAGAAAATCATATGAAAAATACAGCTTTCTAAGTGATCGTAAGATAGTTGGATTATTAGTACAGAGCTTTCGAGAGCCGATCATGACAGTTCATCCGATATTATCCGAAGGGACAAACACAAACTTTTTCTCATGCCCGATCGTATGATTTTCGTTTAACCAGTACAGTTGTCCTTCGAAAATGCAATACAAATACACTAAAACACATCACAGATTTTTTATTCTGTCGTACGAGAATTTTTGGGACTTAAGTAATCTCTTCTGATTCGATCTGAGATTAGCATGCAAAAAAAGAAATGGACCATCATTCGTTCGATAATCTCATCATGTTTCCTGGGCATTAGTGCGTTCAGCAAAAATAAGGGTTTGCTTTTAAAATATCTTTTGGAATAACATGACAAATTTTGGTACTTGTTTGGGTTTAGATCTAGGTTAAGCCATAAAGCTAAATTTGTATTAATATTTTTATTCTTTTTATCAACTGGGATTAAAAAAAAAAAACCCAAAAAAACATTAAGTAGATCAGGGAACCTCAAATGATGTAATGTAAACTTAATATGATGTAATGTAAACTGTGATATGAATGGAAACGTTTTAATAGGAATGTATGAATACCCATTTAATGTCCGATCTCATCTGCATTCTGCAATAAAATTATTTTCCCACTGATATTGACAAAAAACAAAGCACTGCGGTCACTTGATATAGAAGTAAAATGCAGCACACTGTTCTGGTCCTGTTCACCTTTTAAGGCAAAGTATTTGATACAATCCTTGAAAAACAAATTGCAGTTTTTTGCAGACCATAGTGAAGGAAACATTTAACAGCTTAGACTGCACCAAGAAGAACATAGTATTTTGAAGATATGTGATTTGGTTATATGGAGCTCCATCTTGTGGATATAATGCTTTTCTTTTGATACGTGTCTAGGTCAATGATAATGCTTTGATATTGATTGTATATTAAAAGATTTTAATGCCCTGGTAAAATAGTCACTGCATGAAAGGAAATAATCATTATATATTGCAAAGCGCTGAGTAAACTGTTGGCGCTATATAAATATTGTATTATAATATAAAATAATTATAATATTGTTTTTTGCACATGGCTATAAAGCCAAGTTTAAATGGAATGGAACAGATAACTAAAATGCAATATGCATAGAGCTGAGAACCTGTTTATAGTAGAAAAAATAGAATACAGCAGATGACAAGAAAAATGCAAAAAGGATATAATTTTGCTGGCAGAAAGCTTAGCAGGTTTTCAAAGTTACTGCATGTAATACTTACTCGTAGGTTGTGCTACTGAAGAAAATACACTATTTCAACCAGAAAGACAAACTTCTAATGAAGGCCAAACTCTAGCTACAGGGGCCTTTTGAATGACAATGCAGCTAGCATTTGCTTAGAGAAAATTCATCCTCTTTTTGAGTTATATTCACTTACTGGATCTAAATGGGAAGAGAGTCAAAATGAAAGGAAGAAATTGAATCTTAAACATTATTTAATTGAACACAAAAACGACATTAAAGAGGAAAAAAAGAAAAAATTAAATATATATTATATTTAGATTTATCTTCTATTATCCGTACTGTGCAAGACGTTCCACTGTGTTGTGTGTAATCCCATTGATAAAAATGCAATACAGACTGCTGAAAAAAAATGAAATTCACACTAATTAAAATTTCCATATTTTGAATTTTTGATTTGTTTAGCCGTTGGTATTGTGTATGTGTTGCTGAAGATACGTATACCGTATAAACATGTTTGTTCAGGCAAGCTAAGTCCAACCTTATGAGCTCTGTTTCCAGACATTATATAGTTGCTTTATTGCTGGTTAACATCAGAAGTCTAATATATGTACTGTATTGTTTGCATGTCTTCCTTTCTTGGAAGCAGATAAGGTTTGCTTCATAATACATTCTTTGGAATACCACATGGGAGAACATATTGAAATTGGTAAAACCCATCCAAGAATGTCCATTATCCATACATTGTTCTTAACCTATTGCTCACCAAATGCTAAAATGTACAGGGTTATCATTACAATGTAAACTGTTTATTTATAATGTTTATTGAAAATGTTTTTTTGCATTTTATAATTAGTCTCTTCACGCTGCCAATAAGCAACGGGTTCTGGTATTTGATTTTTGTGCTATCACACATATAGATACCCAACAGTCATATCAAAAATTCAGGCAAAGTATGTATCAAAAGGAGAAACAGCTACAGCTACGCTGCTTATGGTAGTAAAGGAACTTTGATTCAAAAGGGCCTGTTTCTTTTAATCTCATTATGCTAATACAGTCATTTTCTTGATTGAAAATGGAGAGAATTTGATGCTCATAAATTTGTTATACAACATGCGGAATGTGTATGTACTGTATGGTAGCTTGATGGGCTTTGCTTTACATTTACATTTTTTTCTAAAAGACATAATTCTGTGTTTCATTTCACTACTGATAGCATACAACGCTATATTTTTTTACCTCTCACATTTTTGTAAATATTTTATTATATCTTTTCATATGACAACACTGAAGAAATGAGTGAATGAGTGTACAGCTTGTTTAACGGTGTAAATTTGCTGTCCCCTTAAAATAACTTAACACACAGCCATTAACGTCTAAACCGCTGGCAACAAAAGTGACTACATCCCTAAGTGAAAATGTCCAAATTGAGGCCAAAGTGTCAATATTTTGTATGGCCACCATTATTTTTCAGCACTGCCTTAACCCTCTTGGGTTACCACTTCACAGGTTGCCACTGGAGTCCTCTTCCACTCCTCCATGACTACATCACAGAGCTGGTGGATGTTAGAGACCTTGCGCTCCTCCACCTTCTGCTTGAGGATGTCCCACAGATGCTCAATAGGGTTTAGGTCTGGAGACATGCTTGGCCAGTCCATCACCTTTACCCTCAGCTTCTTTAGCAAGGCAGTGGTAGTCTTGGTGGTGTGTTTGGGGTTGTTATCATGTTGGAATACTGCCCTGCGGCCCAGTCTCCGAAGGGAGGGGAACATGCTCTGTTTCAGTATGTCACAGTACATGTTGGCATTCATGGCTCCCTCAATGAACTGTAGCTTCCCAGTGCTGGCAGCACTCATACAGCCCCAGACCATGACACTCCCACCACCATGCTTGATTATAGGCAAGACACACTTGTCTTTGTACTCCTCACCTGGTTGCCGCCACACACACTTGACACCACCTGAACCAAATAAGTTTATCTTGGTCTCATCAGACCACAGGACATGGTTCCAGCAATCCATGTCCTTAGTATGCTTGTCTTCAGCAAACTGTTTGCAGGCTTTCTTGTGCATCATCTTTAGAAGAGACTTCCTTCTAGGACAACAGCCATGCAGACCAATTTGATGCAGTGTGCGGCATATGGTCTGAACACTGACAAGCTGACCCCCCACCCCTTCAACCTCTGGCAGCACTTATAAGTCTATTTCCTAAAGACAATCTCTGGATAATCGCTGAGCATGTGCACTTAACTTCTTTGGTTGACCATGGTGAGGCCTGTTTTGAGTGGAACCTGTCCTGTTAAACTGCTGTATGGTCTTGACCACCATGCTGCAGCTCACTTTCAGGGTCTTGGCAATCTTCTTATAGCCTAGACAATCTTTATGTGTGGCCTAGTGTGTTGAGTTATTTTGAGGGGACAGCAAATTTACACTGTTATACAAGCTGTACACTCACTACTTTACGTTGTAGCAAAGTGTCATTTCTTCAGTGTTGTCACATGAAAATATAGAATAAAATATTTACAAAAATGTGAGGGGTCAGGTGTACTCACTTTTGTGAGATACTGTAACATTGATACATCTCTTTTGAAACCCTTGACCTGCCATGTGGCGTTTCCCTGTAAGGACACAATGGCGTTGACATATCTTTAAGTTCCAGCTATTTCATTC
>BLSH010313024.1:671639-694099 GCA_018402905.1 Glandirana rugosa
TTAAGATTTTGTGATATGTTATGTATCACTTTATAATTATTTTTTACGATGTACATGATGTGATTTTTTTTAAACACAGGTTTAATAGTGTAAGACAGCATTTTGCCATTGTGCTCAACGCTCAGGTTAAAATAAGCCATTAGAATAAGTAACAGACTAATTTGTGCAATGCCTATGAGTGCATTGAGACATGACATGTATATAAAGCTATATTTACAGATTAACATTTCTCTAACATGCATTGATGTATTCTTAAAATATATGACTTTGGACCCTTGGACAGAGAACCAATGGTTGTTAGGTTTAGTCCCAAAGAAATATTATGATAATGGTTCTGTGTGTAGGTTTAGACCCAAACATTTACTTCAGTGGCTTGAAATTAAATGATTACCAATGAAAATCCTGAATCGAGGTGGACCATAAAGTTTGTGATTATTTTATCTTAGTAATTTGTGGATGTCCATTTATGGATATAAAATGATTGCAACAGATGAGTGCTAACCATTGATATGGTATTGGATCATCTGGAATATCATCAAACAAATCTGAATGTTCTCTGTTCTACAACTGGGGAAAAGAGGACATTAAATGTTCCGCTAATGGCTCATTTACACCAGATGCAGTCAAAGACATTTGTAAAAACAGTACAAATGTATATGCATAACCATCATTGTGGTGCTTTCACATGCATTTAAAAAAGTACAGCATGCTGCAATTTTTTACATGTCAATTTTCTGGAGCCCATGTGAACATTCTGTAACTGTACACTGAACATGGGGATTGTGGTGTAAATGAGCCCTTAATGGAGGGGCCATGGATCCCACACTAGTCATATGTACATCTCAGAAAAATGGTGGTTTAAGGGTCAGAATTATTTGTAGTGAACTGATCAAAGGCCTTTTTAGGTATCTAGGATTTGGAAACCTCAGCCTTCCCAGGATCTCACTTTGTTCTCTTTTTTAATTTTTTTTTTTTAGCAGTAGTTTTTATATGGGGGCAAGCAATTAAGTGTATCTTGTATTTTAATGCAAGCTCTGCTTTAAGTAGTCAATAGCTGAACACAGAATAGTCCCATTGGGGGAAATGTAACCACTTCAACTCTTGCAGCTACGGTGTTTACCTTTTATGGACCAAAGCAATTTTCAATGTTAATGTTAACATGATACCATAGTGATACATATATGGTTTTTGTCTGCTCGGAAACCTTACGGAGGCATTGTCTTGCAAGAATGATTTTGTTCCCTGTACATTTTAAAGGCAAAAAGAACTAAACAATTGAAAAAAAATGCTCATTGATACATTAAAAAAGCAAGCATTAGATACAAAGCATTTGATTTTGCACTTTGTTTCAACAAAACAACAAAAAATGTAATGCTAAAGCAGCTTTTATACCTAGTACATCTTTGCTCACAAAGAGGTTAAAGTGGATGTAATTTCTAACAATAAATGTGTTTTATTAGCTCCCTTTTGGTCTATTAAATATAGCCTTGAACAAGTTTTATTATATCTGTTTGACACAAGCAAATAAGAAAAAAAATAGCTGTCCATCTAGCTAGCAATCTTGTGAACTGATAACATCCTGCACTCTCTGTTTCTGAACTGTTATCAGTTAGCATTTTTCACTGCTATCTCCGTGGACTACAAAATACCTCCCCTGTTATGGAGATATTATGTAGTCCCAATACAATATTATGTAGTCCTAGTATACTCTCTGTCTTATGGTGACAATGATGCTCAGTCATGTTGTCACCCCAGGACAGGAAGTGTGCTAATGGCAGAATTACCAGGATAAATAAAGAAAAAGTGTGAAACTGTAGAAAATGAATACAGTTCCCATAGGAAGGATGGGTAAGCTGAAATAATATCAGTTTTTGTTCTTAGGTTTAGATACGCTTTAACAAAAACTTTACGCAACCATTAAGGAAAGAAATGTATGCTGAAAGGCACGCACCACAGGGTGCCTTGTCTTCCCTCTCCATTTCCTATACAGTGCCCAAAGAGCCTCATAAAGAGTAAAAAACCCCTTTTGTATTCAATATAGTAATTTGAACGCCTTTCTGGAGCAAATAAGAGAGTAGTGATGTGTGGTTGAATTATTTAATTACAATGAAGGTGGCAATCACACATTTTTTGACTGAAGATTCTCAACTTGTTCAGTAAAACAGACCCATTATCTTTATTTACACTTTTTAAAAAGAATCATTTAAATTTGTGCGTAGTTTCTGGAGAAGAACCAAAAAAACTGTCATAGAAGAGTTAAAGTGTTAATAAATCCACAACAGTAAAATCAGTCTGTATATGCAGCATAACCCCACAAATAGAGCTTTCTTTTGGTGGTGTTTGATCACCTCTATAGTTTTTAATTTTTGCACTACAAATAAAAAAAGACAGAACATTTTGAAAAAAAAGTTTTTTTTGGTTCTGTCTCAAAACTTTGTAAATAAGTAAGTTTTCTCCTTCACTGATGGCACTAATGAGGCGGCACTGATAAGGTGGCACTGATGATGAGGTCCTTATATGCAGCACTGATGGGCACTGATAGGCGGCACTGATGGACACTCATAGGTGGCACTGATGGGCACTGTAAGGTGGCCCTGGTGGGCACTGATACCCAGCACTGATAGATAAAACTGTTAGGGAGGCACTGGCAGACATCACATATGGGCACATTGCCATCCCTATAGTGTACTGTATGCCCCTTACCTGGTGGTAGGGTTGCCACCTCATCCCTTTAAACCCGAACACATATGAATTACACAGCTTCTGAGGCTAATTTAATGCAGATAAGGCACCAAGTGAGTTTAAAGGGATGAGGTGGCAACCCTACCTGGTGGTCTAGGCTGGGCGGGCTCCCTGGTGGTCCCTGAGAGTGGGCTCCATGATGGTCCCTGGGCAGCCTCCCTGGTGGTCCTGGGTGGTGATCCTGGGGTGGGGCTGCACTAATAAACAATCAGCACAGACCCCCCTGTCAGAAGAGCCACCAATCGGCTCTCCTCTACTCACGTCTGCAGACGCGAGTAGAGGAAAAGCAGATATACGGCTCTACCTGTTTACACTGTGGCCAGCCATGATTGGCCATGGTTGATCACGTGGTAAAGAGCTTACGATGGAAGCTCTTTACTGAGGTCGGTAATGTGGTGTGTCAGACTGACACACCGCACCACGATCGCCGCTATGCGCGCAATAGCAGGTTATCCTGAAAGACGTCATATGACATCCGGTCAGCATAACTGAACCTATAGACAAATGACGGCTGGGCACAGATTCTTCCCTTCTGCACTGTCTATCTGAGCAAGTCCATATAATACACAGCAGGGTGGTAAAGCTGCACATGCTCAGTTTGGTCTCTTATTCTGGATGAAACATTTCCCGTTTCAGTTGAACTGTTCAGGTTACATGATATTGACATCACACGTGGACATGTATACAGACTGTAGTGGAAATCTCCTCCTATTTGAACACACAGCTATGGACAATCTGTGCAGGTTATCAGGAAACCATGGATACAGATCACCCCAAAAGGTATACAGTGCCAGTATTTTAATGCAAAAATAAGATTTATAAGCTGTGGGCACTGTAGGGGGGGGGGGCAGATTAACTATTTTCATATTACTGGGTTTAGTAACACTTTAATAAATAATATATTCATATATTTAGTTAGCCATTGTGCAATACAATACCAATATACCAGGACAGTGTCAGGGGGCTGCTAATGAACCAGGATCCTTATTTGCACTAATTGGGAATATTGCAAATATCCACAATATTTTAATTTGGGGGTCTGTAATGGGAACTGAAAAACAAACACTTTAAGTAGTGGTTAGGGACAGGAGAGGAATACACCAGACACTTGTCAACAGAAGTGACAAGCATGTTTTAAAATACATGACATTCATTTAATATATGATTTTTAATTAACACTACACAAATCGACAATATGAAATCATTCGTTCATTTTGGTAGAAAACAATGGGGGATATTAGTAAAACATATCTAGTTTATGTGTATTGCATGTGTTTTAATAATAGTAAACATTTAACCAAACTGTCTGTTTTTGGTAAAATACAGCAAATTGAATTGAATTTATATATTACATTTACTTACAGTATATAGCGTTATCAATTTATGCAGTGCTTTACATACACTATAGTACATAAAGTATTGGAACACCTGCCTTTACACGCACATGAACTTTAATGGCATCCCGGTCTTAGTCTGTAGGGTTCAATATTGAGTTGGCCCACCCTTTGCAGATATAACAGCTTCAATTCTTCTGGGAAGGCTGTCCACAAGGTTTAGGAATCTGTCTATGGGAATGTTTCACCATTCTTCCAGAAGTGCATTTGTGAGGTCAGGCACAGATGTAGGATGAGAAGGCCTGGCTCGCAGTCTCCGCTCTAATTAACCCCAAAGGTGTTCTATCAGGTTGAGGTCAGGACTCTGTGCAGGCCAATCAAGTTCCTCCACCCCCAAACTCACACATCCATGTCTTTATGGACCTTGCTTTGTGCACTGGTCCAAATGTTCCGCTAAGGCTCATTTACACCAGATGCAGTCAAAGACATTTGTAAAAACAGTACAAATGTATATGCATAACCACCATTGTGGTGCTTTCACGTGCATTTAACCACTTCAGCCCCGGAAGGATTTCCCAGGTTAGGACCAGAGCGATTCGGCACTGCGTCGCTTTAACTGACAAATGCGCGGTCGTGCAACGTTGTACCCAAACTAAATTTGCGTCCTTTTTTTCCCACAAATAGAGCTTTCTTTTGGTGGTATTTGATCACCCTTGCGCCACTTCTGATCGCCGCTATAAACAAAAGAAGAGCGACAAATTTGCAAAAAAACCCAAATCTCTTCCTTTTTGCTAAAATACAAATACAAAAAAAATATAGAAAAACATTTTTTTTTCATCGGTTTTGGCCGATTTATATTCTTCCTCATATTTTCGGTAAAAAAAAAATCGCAATCGCCGTTTATTGATTGGTTTGCGCAAAAGTGGCTGCATTTACGGATGATGAGAATTAATTTCTGGGGTTTTTATTATTTTTTTATTTTTTACTAGTAATGGCAGCGATCTGCAATTTTTAACGGTACTGACACTTTTTTGGGACCAATGACATTTATACAGCGATCAGAAATTTAAATGATCACTGATTACGATTACTGTATAAATGGCATTGGCAGTGAAGGGGTTAACCTGCAGGGGGAGATCTAGGGGTTAACTATGTTCCCTGGGTGTGTTCTAACTGTGGGGGGCTGGGCTACCATGGGCATAAGCGATTTAACTGATCCCAGTGACAGGGATCAGTAGATCTCCCATGCCCCCACTAACAGAGCGGGGAACCGCCGTGTTTACATCGGCGGTTCCGTTCTTTGGCTGGGGCCGCTCATCGCGGCTCGCCGGCGGACTTCGGGTCCGCCCGAGCCATGGGCCCACTCCTCAGGAGTGCGGCGGGCGCGCGTGCCCCCTAGCGGGCACTTGCAGATCACCGCTTTTTTACGGCGATTCGTGCCCAGCGTCCACACTGCTGCCGTAAATAGATGGTAGGCGGTGTGGAAGCGGTTAAAAAAGTACAGCATGCTGCAATTTTTTGCATGTCAATTTGCTGGAGCCCATGTGAACATTCTGTAACTGTACACTGAACATGGGGATTGTGGTATAAATGAGCCCTTAATGGAGGGGCCATGGATCCCACACTAGTCAATGTACATCTCAGATGTAAAAATGGTGGTTTAAGGGTCAGAATCATTTGTAGTGAACTGATCAAAAGCATTTTTAGGTATCTAGGATTTGGGAACCTCAGCTTTCCCAGGATTCCACTTTGTTCTCTTTTTTAATTTTTTTTTTAGCAGTTTTTATATGGGGGCAAGAAATTTAGTGGATCTTGTATTTTAATGTAGTCAATAGCTGAAAAGCACAGAATAGTCCCATTGGGGGAAATGTAACCACTTCAACTCTTGCAGCTACGGTGTTTACCTTTTATGGACCAAAGCAATTTTCAATGTTAATGTTAACATGATACCATAGTGATACATACTGTACAGTATATCGTTTTTGTCTGCTCAGAAACCTTATGAAGGCATTGTCTTGCAAGAATGATTTTGTTCACTGTACATTTTAAAGGCAAAAAGAACTAAATAAATGAAAAAAATGCCTATTGATGCATTAAAAAAGCAAGCATTAGATACAAAGTATTTCATTTTGCACTTTGTTTCAACAAAACAACAAAAATGTAATGCTAAAGCAGTGCACAAACAAGGTCCTTGTTTGTGCACTGGCGGTGTTTCCACAAAGTTGGGAGCATGAAATTGTCCATAATGTCTTGGTATGCTGACACCTCAAGAATTCCCTTAACTGGAACTAAGGGGCCAGGCCCAACCCCTGAAAAACATCCCAATGCCATAATCCCCCCTCCACCAAATGATTTGGACCAGTGCACAAAGCAAGGTCCATAAAGACATGGATGCGCGAGTTTGCAATGGAGGAACTTGACTGACCTGCACAGAGTCCTGATCTCAACCCAATAGAACACCTTTGGGATGAATTAGAGCGGAGACTGAATGCCAGGTCTTCTCATCGGAGACTGAATGCCAGGTCTTCTCATCCAACATCAGTGCCTGACCTCACAAATGCGCTTCTGGAAAAATGGTGAAACATTCCCATAGACACACTCCTATACCTTGTGGACATCCCAGAAGACAATGTGACAATGGCCCCAGAGAAGCCCCAGGACTTTTTTTGGAGCAGAGCATGGTGTGTTACAACAGTTTTTGGTGTGTTTGCTGCACCTTGTGACAACACAAACACAATGCACATTTGCAGCTTTTCTGAAACGCATTGCAAAGCATACATTTTCTGTGTGGTTTGCCATGTGTTTGGAAACATACAGATGTGAATAGAGCCCCCCATTGTTGCGTAAATGCACCAATTTCACTTTTAGACCTCATTTACACCTAGAGTAGTGTGATTGCATGGTTTTTGGCTCATTTTTCCAGTGACACACAAAGGGCAGCCGAAATGGGATGTACTACACGTGGCAAAGTAGCTTATGGGACATTTTGGCATGATGCGAGTTGCATGTTTTTTACTGCGCGTTTTGCTGCATTTGTCACCCATTTTTTCATGTGGTAAAATGTGTGTTTGCTTCTGTATTTGGTGTGCTGTTAACAATTACTGACTCTGAAAGCACAACTAGGTAATATTAGGTGTATAAATGTGGCCATACACTATACAATCGGATTGTACATTCTCCTTTAGATTTACCAAAACTATAAAATACCAGGACACATAATCTATCCAATCACTCTGTATCCATTCAGGCAGGCCCTTGCACTAAATTAGGGGGTTTCTGTGAGCTGCATGTGACCCCAGGTAGTTTAGCAGGCGGCCTGAGCCAGTCTGGAGAGACGCTGGGGAAGCCAGGCAAATTCACACTTGGAGGGATGCTGTGCAAACATAGTTGATGGGTGAAAGGTGTGTGCTAACGAGGTCAGCTGGTGAACTCCTTCCTGTGTCTGTGTTACTGGTTTCTCTGTCCCAAATCTACATACCAGCAAGTGATGAAGCTTTCTAAGAAATACATCAAGGGCTAAGGTAAGGCCTTGTTCTAAAAATTAAAGAAAGCTTTTATTTTTCTGTAACCAAGGTTCATTAATGGTATATTGGTGCATAGGGGAGCTGGATTTTAGAAAAAAAAAGGTGAACTTAGCTTTTAATGTTTTTTTTCCATTCTGTAAATGTAATTAATTATTTATTGATTATTACTTATGTTATTCTTTGATCAAGAGTACTTAATATTTATTTATTTGATAATTATATTTATTTTCATGCTTCAGAATACTAAATACAAGCTGTAGGTCCCATTTAGGTTCAGTGTATGTTATTGCCACAGAATTAAAGCCTAACTCAGGTCACTTCACTTTGACCAAACTAAATTGCTTCACTAACAGATGCGCTCGCTGGGAGTGCTATATAAACTGTATGTAACATCAGCCCAGTGTTTTGACAGCAGCACGGGGTCTTTCCATACCGCTCCAGAACGCAGTCAAGTCAGGCTAAACGCTACTCAGCCATTTCCAGGAAGCCTTGAATTTCATCAGCGAATACAGGGCTTCCTCCCTTTGGCTGAGTTGGAGAGGAGGGTGGATCATATCATATTGTTATAGACAGAAATAAAATTCTATACCAAACAAAGATGATCCTCTTATATACCGCCCTCCAAACAATGAATCAAAGTATCCCCGCTAATATTGTATAAATACTCTCATTAAACATAAAGCATATTCCAATAAATCCCTCATAAGCTGTTTGCAAATTGTATCAACAAGATGTCCCATACATTTGTGATAACATGTAGCGCTAATAATCAGTTTCAATATTCCTCTTAATAAAATGTATATGGAATTCCTAGAGCTACAAATAGAGCTCTCGGCAGATCTTCATATATAGCATACACAGTCAGATCTTCACCATCTCCCACCAGGAATCTCACTCACCAGAGTTGATTGCCTTACACTCTCGTGTTCGGCCACTTCGCGTGTCTGCTCAAATAGCTCTCAACAATGATGCTCTGGATTTTTCCTATTAGCGTCGCTGTGATGATCTGGTCAGCTCAATCGCCTCTCCCACCGCACACTGTTACAATCTCTATCAGTAGATACGATCTCTCTGAGTTTTCACCAGCGGCACATCTCAGACATTCCGTTTATATTGGTAGGGGAAAGATAAGAAAACAGCTCCACATAGTGCGTTATCTTTAAAAACCAAGAAGTTTATTGTACATATAAAGCCAACCCCCTACATTAGGGTACTCACAAAAGAATTAGTAAAAATAGCAGTGGCTCAGTGTAGTGCCAGAGATCGGATGGTGCCAGGTCACTGCCCTTCTTCTCTCCGACTGCTGCTTCTCCCGACCCGCAGGATAGATGCAGCTGTCTCTGCTAACATGTAAAACAGTTGCTGTGTGGATGTGTCAAACACATCCACACGGCAACTGTTTTACATGTTAGCCATCTCTGGCACTACACTGAGCCACTGCTATTTTTACTAATTCTTTTGTGAGTACCCTAATGTAGGGGGTTGGCTTTATATGTACAATAAACTTCTTGGTTTTTAAAGATAACGCACTATGTGGAGCTGTTTTCTTATCTTTCCCCTACCAATATAAATGGAATGTCTGAGATGTGCCGCTGGTGAAAACTCAGAGAGATCGTATCTACTGATAGAGATCGTAACAGTGTGTGGTGGGAGAGGCGATTGAGCTGACCAGATCATCACAGCGACGCTAATAGGAAAAATCCAGAGCATCATTGTTGAAAGCTATTTGAGCAGACACGCGAAGTGGCCGAACACGAGAGTGTAAGGCAATCAACTCTGGTGAGTGAGATTCCTGGTGGGAGATGGTGAAGATCTGACTGTGTATGCTATATATGAAGATCTGCCGAGAGCTCTATTTGTAACTCTAGGAATTCCATATACATTTTATTAAGAGGAATGTTGGAACTGATTATTAGCGCTACATGTTATCACAAATGTATGGGACATCTTGTTGATACAATTTGCAAACAGAAATAAAATTCTGATGGAAAAATACATTTTTTTTAACTTTATCCAAATCTAAAAAAGTGGCTGGAGTAAGGCTTTAATTCTATATGCATTTTGGACAAAGCATTTGTTAAAGCCCACGTTTAGTTTTTTTTATTTTTTATTTAAATTAGCACAAGGGACAGTACTTGCATAGGATGAGAAGTGTCTCTTGTGCTGTTGGCTCCTTTTTTAGTTGAAATCTTCCATCCTCTGCCTCCCCCCTATACCCCTGCAGCAGTAGTCTCCCGTCGCTGCAGGGTTTAATATGCGCCTCTGGACCTGTATAGGCAGAGGCGTAACTAGAACCTTCAGCGCCCCGGTGCAAGAAATTATGAAGGGCCCTCCTGACCCCTGGCCAGGGCCCTTCCCTCTTCTCGCTGATCCTAGGGCCATTTACTCCCATCACGGGTCCCTTTATTATGGTCCCGCAGTGGCACCCTTTCACAAGTTCTGCAGCAGGCCCCCTTTCTGCCATCTTTGGGCCTCTCCATGGTGGTGAAATGCCAGGGCCTGGTCGCAATTGCAACCTTTACAATCCTGATAGTTCCCTCACTGGAGCTCTGTTGAGGGGCTTTGATGAGATCTCAGGGCTCTAAACAAACCTCAGCCCTCAATCTCCATCTGTGTAACCTCAGCTACACAGAATGAATGGACAGGAATAGTTGAGTACCTAGCCTCCCATTCATTCAGAAATGGAAGTATAGTAACAACAGTTTACTACGCTTCAGTTATGAATGAACCAATTGATACCAATCACTGACACTGTCCATTTAGAAAAGGAAGGAGGCAATTACAAATTTACCAACCCGCTTCCATCTCTCCATCATGACACATCATGACAGCTGGCAGGAGAGAGGAGGGAAAGACAGCAGCATTGTGGGGGGGACCAGGGAAGCACACAAGGACCCTGGGAACAGCATAAGACAAGTAAACTGGATAGGAGGGGCGGCGGGGGCAACATATAGAGGAACCAATCTCCTTCATTAACAGGAAAATGGAGGAGATTGGTTTCTCTAAATGCTGCCCCCTCCATCCCTCTCATCCAGGTGTACAAGAGAGGCACACGGCCCCCCTGGAGCATGGGGCCCGGTTGCAATCGCATCCCCTATCGTTACGCCCCTGGTCATAGGTACTCATCAAGGGTGCCAACTATGCCTGCTCCTTGCATAGTTTTTTTTTTTTTTTAATGCAAACAAAAGGTTTTATTAAGCATAAAAGAAGGCACCTCACCGAGGAAGTGTACAAATAGGTAGAAAAAAAAAAGTGCAACAGGCACTAAAAGAAGGATACAGCTTTTGACATGTATGTTAAGCATCTTATGGCGTCACATATCAATCACATCAATGGTTGCCATGGGTACAAGAAGTATAGGCATAGCAATGGGGCAGAGTGTAAGGCCGATCTGGGGGAATGAGCCTTCAGGCATTCACATCTTCACATGTGGAGGGGTCCTCCAGCCACCTATCCCAGATGTTATGGTACTTCTTGGGGCAGCCCCTGTGCATGTAGAGAACTTTTTTTATAGGGAGGAACAGCATTTACCGCCCTTATCCACTGTTGAACTGTCGGGGGTGAGTTCCTTAACCATATTCTGGCTATTTGCATCCTAGCAAGGAATAATGTTTCTTGGAGAATCAGGGATCAAGAGGCTGTTGTAGCATAGTGAGATGAGCTTTTTTGGGTCCTGTCCCAGCAAGTTGTCAACCAGATGCAGCGTTTCCAGCTGGGCTACAGACCCTCGGAATTGGGACTGCAGAGCATGGCGGAGTTGAAGATGATGAAAAAACATAGCGTTGGGAAGGGAGTACTGGTCCTTCAGGGCTTGAAAGGTTTTAATGTTTCCGTTGGCAATAACCTGCGAGAGGTATACAATGCCCCTGGAAAGCCATAACCCGAGGTCTGGGACAGAGTACAGCTCGGGGAGGTGTCGGGAGTCCCACAGGGGCAGTGGGAGTGAAATGGGCAGGCCCCGCCAAATTTCGCAGTGGTGGGAGAGCATAGAGCCTTTACTGCATGGATGGGACCCTCTATGGGGATCTCGGAATAAAAACTGAAACGGATGGGTCACCAGTTGGGTGGGCTGAGGACACGCTAGCGCGATGTACCTCAGTCTGTCTGTGTGGTGAAGGTGGAAGAAGTGGGAGAGTTGATAAGCGATATAATATATCACTAGATCAGGGAGTGCAGTACCCCCCAAGTCTGTTGGGCGCTTCAAGGCTGTCAAGGGTAATTTATGCCGCGAGGACCCCCAGATGAAGGTGTTAATGATGGATTCCATTTTTTTGAGTAGGCGAAGGGGGATACACACCGGGGCCTGCCAGAAAATATAAAGGAGTTTGGGAAGGAGGATCATTTTTACTAGGTTAATCCGCCCCATTACCCCTAGGGGAAACCGGGACCAGACCTGAGTTCTGGCTATGAGCATGGCAAAGAGAGGCTCGAGGTTGAGGGTTATATAGTCAATGGGAGATCTAGAGACGTGGACACCTGGTATTTAATTTGGCTAGTGCGGATAAGGGGCAGAGAGGCCTGAGCAGATGAGGGGGCCCCGACGTTGACCGGCAGGATCAAAGATTTGGTTTATGCAAAGGCCGGAGAAAATACCAAAGTGTTCAATAAGTTGCAGGGCAGCCTGTAGTGAGAGGCCAGCATCTGCCAAGTAGAGGAGCATGTCGTCAGCGTATAGGCTGACGACTTCTACCAGGGGGCCAGCGCGGAAGCCCCAGACACCAGAGTGAGCTCTGAGCGCTATGGCCAGGGGCTCCACGGCTAGCGCGTAAAGCAGCAGGGAGACGGGGCATCTCTGGCGGGTTCCACTAGTAAGGGGAAAGGGATCCAAAAGCTTGCCATTAACTTGGATGCGGGCGGCGGGGGCCTGGTATAGCAATTTGAGCCATTTGATGAAGTTGGGACCAAATCCGAAACATCTCAGGCATTCCCAGAGGTAGTCCAACTCTACCGAGTCTAACGCCTTTGCGGCGTCAAGACTGACCACCACTCTGGAGCCCATTTCCTCGGGTCGTGCCTGGAGGTTGGAGGTTACAGGCCGTGTTTTTATTGGGCATGAACCCAGTTTGGTCCTGGTGGATTAAATTAAGGATGACTTTGTTAAGGCGAAGGGCAAGAATCTTAACAAGTATTTTGACGTCTAGCTGGAGTAGGGAGATTGTGCGATATGATTCGGGGTCTTTGCCAGGTTTGGTTATTAACACTATTAGGGCTTCTCCAATGGGGGGGAGGGTAGAGGTTTCAAAGATATGAGCGTACAACTCTCGTAGTTTGGGGGCGAGTATATCGTCATACTGCCTATAAAACTCTATGGGGAGCCCATCCGACCCCGTGGCCTTGGAGGAAGGGAGAGATGACAGGGCCTTCTCTATACAATCGGTGGTAATGGGTGCCTCCAATTTTGCCCGTTGGGTGGGGGACAGCTGGGGAAATTCAGTACCCTGAAGGAACACAGTCAGCTCCTCCTTGGCATAACTGGTTGTGGATGTGTATAAGTTAGCATAGAAGGACCGAAACTCTGCAGCCACCAATTCGGGGTCAGTGACTATACCCGAAGCAGACCGAAGTTCCATGACCACGGGGGGTTTGTTGTCAAGGTGAGCTATGTAGGCAAGTAACTTGCCCGCACGTTCACCATGCTCATAAACACGCCGCCTAGTAAAAAAGATACCACGGTTGGCCCTCTCAAAGTGCAGTTTATCAACAAGCCTGGTCTGGGAGCGCAGTAAAACTGCATTAGAGGGGGAGGGATCCCTGAGAAAGTTTTGCTCGGACTCCTCCAGCCGGCCCTTTGCCTGTCGGAGTGTCAGCTTGGACGAGGCTTTGTACCTATTTATTCATACCGAGAGGTGCATGCGGGCATGAAGCTTGAAGGCCTCCCAGACGGATCCCACCGGGGCCGAACCACCATTAGAGCGGAAAAAGTATGCCCACTCCCTCTTGATGTCCCCCGCCTTGGCCAGAACAGAGAGCCAAAAAGGGTTCAGCCTCCAAATCCACACCGAAGGGGGGGGCAGGCAAGTGAAGAGTGATCCAGCATGGGGAGTGATCCAACAATACCCTACACCAAATCCCGCATCCAGAAGACTCGGCAGTAAGGTAGGTGTAGCAAGGATCAGATCTATACGGCACATAGTAGAGCAGGCTGGGGTGAAACAAGAGAACTGTGACTCATTGGGGTGTTTCTGCCTCCAAGTGTCGGTTAGGGAGAATTCTGTGAGGAATCTGCCATATCTGGTGATGGAGGGTAGAGCAGATGAGGAGATGTGGGGGCTCCGTCTATCGACCAGCGGGTCGATAACCATATTAAAATCCCCCATCCAGATCGCCGGCACTGCAGGGTGGCGAGCCATAAAGTCCACTCCCAGTTGCAGCGGACCAAACTGAAACGGAGGGGGGATATAATACGCCAACAGGAGAACCTCCAGCCTGTTTACAGAGGCATGAAGAAATAAAAAACGACCCTGTGGGTCCGACTGCAGGTCATGTAATTGAAATTGCACTGATTTAGCGACACCTCTGGAGATGGAAGTGAAGGGAGCCTGGTGCAGCCGCCCAACCCAAGGTTTCTTAAGGGCCAATTGCGCTTGTCCCACTATGTGGGTTTCCACCAGGACCGAAATTTCAGCCCGTAGAGACTTTAAATGGGAGAGGACCGTGGTTCTTTTGGGTCTAGCACACAGGCCCTGGACATTCCATGTCACAAGAGTAAGAGGCGCCATGGTAGGTCACGGGGGGGGGGGACGCAGCAGAGTGTAGGCGGATCCACAGGGGGCATCGAACAGTATGAGGCACACGAGTATACCTACATTATACTCTAATGGCAAAAGTAAAAAAGCAACCACAGCAAAAAAGCAAGAAAATAAACATAATACAAATGCCGCCTTTGCGATCTGTAATGGCACATCACCCCTCGGAGGCGTCAGGAACCGGGTAGCGTCCAGTAGTGAAGGGAGAGGCCAACAGCGGGGAGAGGTGCCAGCCCCATCGAAGGTGCATTGCAACAGCAGCCAAGGGGAAATACAGTCACATGTCAACAAGGTATTATATGCAATATAAAACAGTAACAGGCAAACCATAACCACCCTGAACCAGCTCAGCAGAAGCAGCAGGCTGCGATCCCCCAAAATAGGGGGGCATGAGCTGACCAGGGAAACCGAACTTGGAGTTCTGTCCTGATTGGTAACTGTGTGACCATTGCAGGTCAGGGGGCGAACAATTGCTGTAGCATGCACAGCCGCTGCCAGATTCAGTACTTTCATCAGGGGGTTACAGTTTGGGGTGCAGATGAGCCGCCTGATATCCGGAGCATATGGGGGGGATATAGAGGAGGGCCACCTTGGGCGGGGAAGACAGAATATCCGTGGGAGCCTGTGGAGGGTGTGTAGGGAGAGTAAAGGTAAAAGGAAACAGGTACAGTCTACTCACAGTCCGATGGCTTTAGGGCAGAACGAACAGAAGGACTGTGCAGGATGAGGCGTTCATGCATTGGGGTCCGATTGGACAGTCACCAGGAGTCGTGGAGTAGAAACACTAGGCCGAGACTGGGCCTGCAACATCACGGTGCTCCAGTTAGGAGAGGACGGCCTCGGGGTCCTCAAAAAATTGCGCCTTGCCATCGCAGATCACCCGGAGTCTCGCCGGAAACAATATGGCGTAGGCAAGATGATGGATCCTGAGCTGGCGCTTGGCTTCAGTGAAGAGGGCCCTCCTCTTCTGGACCTCGGCGGAGAAATCTGGGAACACCGCAATGTGACCGCTGCCGAATGGGATGTTTCCCTTTTCCCGGGTGAGCCGCAGGACCGCGTCACAATCGCGGTAATTGAGGAGCTTCTCTATGAAGGTGTGTGGCTGGGCGCCAGCAGGCGGGGGCCAGGCAGTGAGCCAGTGGGCACGCTCCATCACGAACAAAGAAGAGAAGGCCTCCCGGCCGAATGTTTTACTGAGCAGTCCCTCAAGGAAGGGGGATCCAATCCCTCCACGCGCTCTGGGAGTCCCATGAATCGGAGGTTACACTGGCGCAGCCAGTTCTCCATGTCATCCTGCTTAGCTAGGATGGCATTCAGCTGGTGTTGCAGGCGCTCGGTGGTCACCTGTAATGGCGGCAGATCGTCTTCCACGCGGCCAATATAACACTCCGACTCTGTGACCCTCACCCTCAGAGTGTGAACATCCTGGCGGATCAGGGATATGTCTACCTCTACTTCCTCGATCCGAGCCATAAGGGTGGTTTGGCAGAGGGAGATGGCTTCCAGGACTCCGCCGAGACCGGCGAGGGAGAGGCGCCATCTTCCCCAGGCAGGCTGCTCTCCTCGGGGCGGAATTTATCGAACTTCGCGATGGCCTTCGATACTCTCTTCAGCGGAGACATAGCAGGATAGATGGCAGCCAGCGACGGGTGAGAAACGGCGTGTTTAACAGCAAGGATAAGGGCCCCAGGATAATAAAAGGAGATCGGTCGAGTGGAGCTCTCACTCAACACACCCTACTCCATGCAGCTCCAGACCACCCCACCCCCCCCCCCGCTCCTTACATAGTTACATAGTCTGGTTAGTCTAGTTGAAAAAAGGTACAAGTTCATCTAGTTCAACCAATAAAAGGAAAGAAAAAATAAAACATACAATCCTATACCCACAGTTGATCCAGAGGAAGGCAAAAAACCCCAGTAAAGCATGATCCAATTTGCCCCAGCCAGGGAAAAAAATCCTTCCTGATCCCCCGAGAGGCAATCGGATATTCTCTGGATGAACTTTACCTATATATGTTAGCATCCAGTTATATTGAGTACATTTCGGAAAGAATCCAGCCTTTTTTACTGGCTGGCCAGAACCAGCTCTTGAGGGAGTCTATTCCGCATTTTCACAACTCTTACTGTGAAAAAAACCTTTCCATATCCTTCCACCCCCTGCTCCAGTCATAGAAGCTGTAAAATAGATTCCAGCAATGATAAGCAATCTATGAATGGAGGATACGCAGATAAATGAAATTCATAGAATGCTTTTTAATACCAGATGCTGTAGTACAGCCTCTAGGAATGAAGAAGGGGGGGGGGAGCAAAAAGGGCAGGTAAAAATGGCACACTTGATGAGTGCCTTATCACAGGTTGAGTGGCTCGTAGTAACCACTTGGTGGCATATTAGGGTCAGAGGAGAGAAGATTTCAACTAAGAGAGCAGCCACCAGCACAAGGGACACTTCTCATTCATCGGAAGTATTGTCCCTTGTGCTGATTAAAAAAAATAATTCAACTTCGTCTTTAAGGTAACAAAAAAAAATACTTGTTGCCAGAGGAAAAGCAAAACAGCTGTCCATCCTTAGTGTTACCACAATAAGTCATTTTTTTACTGGTGTGTTGAGAACTATCAAGTGGATCTCAGCAATAAAGCAGATTGGCTCAAGAGCTACTTAACTTTCTCTTAAGCAAGATATGCAGTTCTTTGTAATGTCATTGTAGATGGCAGGATTGATACCTTCCTTGTGCGGGATTTAGCATCCAGGACTCCAGGGCTGCAGTGTGTTTGGATCTCCGGTGTCATTATTTTGACATTCCTCCTTTTCTGTTTTGCCTAAAATCCTGGAATTGAGCTCCAGTGTGAAGATGATGGAATGAATGGTATCTAATGTTTTTAAAAACAATGGAGAGATAGGAGCTGTGACGCTGGTAAAGCTGCCTTGCGTTGCTGCTGGAACTGAACACTTTTCAGCTAGTGCTTTGACACATTTGCTGACAGTTTCACTTGTCGCATGACTGTAGACAGATTAAATGACTAATATTTCAGTCCTATGTAATTCCTGCTAACAAACTAAACATATGGGTTTGGGTTTCTCTTCGTAAACACTGTCCTGCGGTGTGAACCCGGAGAAATTCTCTTCAGCCAGGTCATTTGTAACGGAATAACTATGAGCAGAAGTGACATACATTTATTGTTAAATATATGGCTGTGATATATTTGTGTATATATTGAGTGATTAATGATGTGAAGAGGAAGCTTTGCTTATTATTTTATGAAATCTATTTTATGGAGGATCTATAGAACTCCGTAGTATTACAAAAGAGTATTACGCACATCATTCCAGAGCATGCCGCATTTTAAAAGGACAGCTGAGTACGTGTTTACATAAATGAAGGAACATTTTTACATGTGAACCTTCAACCCCTTCATGACCAGGGTTAATTAATGCTTAGATGTCCAGGCTTAGGTAACTTATTTTTTTAAATGAATAATCTGGTCAGATTGTTGTACGATAAACTGAGAAAATGACAAAAATTCGAAAAAATGCATTGATATGGCTTAAAGCAATGGCAGAACTACCAGGGTCGCAAAGGTCGCCCCTGCGACCAGACCCTGGCATTCTGCTACTGTGGGGGGGGGGGCTTCAGGATGGAAGGAAGGGAGCCCACTACAGAACTTGTGAAAAGGCCCCGCTGTGGGACTGTAATTCTCGGTTCACACTAGAGATGGACTGAACACTCCCCTGTTCGGTTTGCACTAGAACTCCCAAACAGGGAAATAGTTCGGCCCTGAGCCGTGAACCCCATTGAGGTCTATCAGACCCGAACATGAAAAATAAAACGTCCCCATTTTAAAGGCTTATAATGCAAGTTATTGGCCATAAATTTGTTTTTTTTTTTAAACTATCGTTTTTTAAAGGACCAGTGAAACTGAGAAGTCCCTGCCTGCAGATGCCCACAACCACAGCCCAGGGTTGTGGGGAAGAGGCCCTTATCCCCTTCAACATGGGGACAAGGGGCTTTGTGGTGAGGAAGCAGAGTCCCCCTGTCCCAAAGCATCCCCCATGTTGAGGGCATGTGGATTGGTTTAGGAGGGGAAGGCCACTCGCTCACCCCCCCTCCGCTTTCCTGGCCAGCCAGGCTGCATGCTCGGATAAGAGTCTGGTATGGATTTTGGAGGGGGCCCCACGCCATTTTTTTAAACTTTTTCCCATTGTCGGCAATGTTTTTTCTTTTCATTCAGCTGTCCATGGGGAAGACCATTAACATATATAAATAAGGTGAACAATACATAAATAATTATTTAACAGTGATCTCAATATGTTCACAGTAGGGCAAAAAGTGAACAATGATATAATCCAAAATTATAATATGCAGGTGCAATTTGTATATATATTTAAAATATATATCTACAAGAAAAAATATTATTTTTTAGACCAGATTTTGAAAAATAGTCCTGCTTTTTTTTTTTTAAATCATATTTTATTTGAGTTTTATCTTTTCAAGTTACAAAGTATAACATATCAATAACTGGCACGTGTTAAATATATTTAGAAGTGACCATTTGCGAATCTGAGTTCATGAATCTGAGTAGTTAGGCTGCTCTACAGATGTGAGGAGGTAAAAGGAATGCCTTTGGGGGAGAAGCCCAGGTTATCCTTGGGAGTTCCATGTTGCATGGGTGGTTGGTTACCAGAAGTAAGGGGAAGGGGGGGGTAGGGTCAGAATGGAGTCTCGGTAAATAGCTGGCGGGCGACTGCCGGAAACAAAGCACCGGATGCTTTCGTTGGCTGTTGGTGTGTTTTCCCGGGTGTGTTTGTGTCCTCCACTTGCCTCTCGGCTGAGTCTTATATATTGGAGCTGGAATCCGATCTAACGGGGGCCTCTTACTGAGAGGGGAGAGGATTGATGATGAGGAGTGGATTAGGAGGAGGTTAAGGGTTTGAGCCTCTTCCTAGAGAGTTTGGGTCTGATAGATCAGGATTCTGGAGGCAAGGGAAGTCGGATGAAGCTGGTCCATTTCCGCTCTATGCGAGTGGGTGGGATATTGTCCAACATTTCCTTTCGGTAAAGGTTTGCTAGGTCCTGCTGAAGCTCCAATATTGTAGGAGGGGAGGCGGAGATCCAGTGGCGGAGTATAACGCGCCTTGCTATCATAAAGCATGTAGCATGCCATTCTTTGTGTTGATGAGCGGGTTGCTGTTTTGTAGTCGAGTAGGTGGGGGGTTCTTCTTCCAGATAGCCAAAGAGTAGAGGATATATGTCCTTTGAGGGGAGGCGACCCGTAGTTAGTCTGGTGAAGCTTTCGACTTGGTCCCAGAAATATGACACTGCCAGGCAGGACCAGAATCTGTGAAGTAGAGATGGTCTAGGGTCTTTGCACCAGGGGCAACAAGCGGGGGTCTGGGTATTTCCGTTTCGTAGAGAGGGCACATATGCTCTATGCATGATCTTGAATTGTTGCTCCCTCCAGAATTCATTTGTGATCCTGGCGAGAGTTGTGTTGTAGCCCTTCAGGATTTTGTGAGCCGGGGAGGGAGACTCCAGGTCCTTGTTCCAAACCTTGAGGAGGGTGGAGGTTAGCGGATTACAGATTATTTTATGGAGGAGTTTGTAGACCGCTGAGATCTTGGTTTGTTGCGAGGTGATGAGGGTGTCCAGGAATGTGCTGTGAAATCTCAGGAGTTTGTTGGGTAGAAGATCTATTGCGTATCGTACGGCTTGGTGGATTTGAAGAAAGTGACTCGCGGGGAGTTGGAATTTCTTGATTATTTCAGACGGTTGAAGGGGGGATCCCGTATTTTCATCGAATAATTGGTGGAAGGTATGGAGGCCGTGAAAGGGCCAGAGGGCAAATCCTGCTCCTACTTTGGATTGGCTGAAGTTTGGGTTCCTGTGTATGGGGAGGTGTTTGGAGATCCATGGAGACACATTCAAAGTCCGCCTGGTTTCCCTCCAAGCTACCAAAGTGTCTCGAAAGAGTAGGTTGGGTTTGAGGTCTTGGGGCAGAGAGCGGATCGTGCTGTGTAGCAGTGCTGCCAAGCTATAAGGACCTGCTAACTGGGATTCCAGTTGAAAGTTTGAATATTTTGATGTCTGGGATATCCAATCTAGACAGATGCGTAATAGGCATGCGAGATTGTAAATTCGAACATTGGGTAGGTTCGTCCCCCCTTCGCTCCTAGGCAGATATAACTTTTGCAATGAAATGCGAGGTTTTCGTCCTTGCCAAAGGAAAATGGAGATAGCTCTCTGTAGTTTTTGTGTGTCGGAGTGTTTTAAAAGTAGAGGAAGTGTTTGTAAAGGGTACCGTAGCTTTGGAAAGCTGACCATTTTGAATAAATGGCATCTGCCGAAGAGCGAGAGAGGGAGGTTCCGCCATGACTCCAACTCTGCCGTAATTTTAGTAATTACTGGGGAGAAATTTGAATGGTATAGCCAGCTTGGTACCTTGCTAATTTTGATGCCTAGATACATAATGGATTGTTTCACGATTGAGAAAGGTGCCGTAAGTGCCCACTGCGGGGTTCTGATGTGGTATAGGGGGAGTACCTCGCTTTTTCCAAAGTTGATACGTAGCCCGGAACAGGCTCTGAATTGTGTGAATATGTCTTGTATAAGAAGCATATCGGTCTGAGGGGCCGAGGTGAATATTAGAATGTCGTCTGCAAATAATGCTATTCTCAGGTCTTGGTGTTCTATTGTGATGCCATGAAGCCTTGGATGTGCAAGAATGTAGCGAGATAAGGGTTCTATAGCCAGATTAAAAAGCAGAGGAGATAAGGGGCATCCCTGCCTTGTGCAATTGTGCAATTTTATGTTAGAGGATGTGTGTCCTGCTGCGACTACCTTGGCTGTTGGATCATCATACATGGTGGAAATTAGATGAAGGAACGGACTGGTGAAGCCTAGTTTGCAGAGGACTTTCGACAACCATTGAAAGCTTACGTTGTCGAAAGCTTTCTCTGCATCCAAAGAGATTATAGCGTTGTCGGTGTCCGGGTGGGCTGTGGCATGTTCCAGAGCTGCCATAACTTTCCTAATATTCGAGGAAGCTGAGCAGCCTTGGGTAAACCCTGCCTGGGCTGGGTGTATTAGTGTGGGCATTATTGGTGCCAAACGGGTGGCCATAATCTTGGAGAGGACCTTGGAATCTAAATTGAGCAGGGAGATGGGGCTGTAGGACCCAGGTTCGGTTGGGTCTTTCCCTTTTTTTGCAATTAATTTGATGTGTGCTTGGTATCCTGTGGGAAGGTACTTTCCCCCATTCATTATTTTCTGGTAGACCTGGAGGAGGCTTGGGGTAACTATACTGTCCATTAGTCGGTAGAATTCCGTAGTATAGCCATCAGGGCCTGGGGATTTCCCCTTGGACATATTCTTTATGGTGCTAGATATCTCCTGCTGTGAGATTGGGGCATTTAGTTGTTCTAGGAGGATAGGGTCTACCTGGGGGAGTGAGATGTCATCTAAGAAGGCCTGTGCCGTGTCAGGATCTAGGTCGTCCTTGCTGTAAAGTGAAGTGTAAAATTGTTCGAGTATTGTGTTGATCTCTTTAGCGTCTGATGTAAGGGTGCCGTGTGCGTTTTTTAGTTGAGTGATATGGGTTGGGACATACGGTGGTTTGCACATTCTGGCAAGCAGTTTGCCCGGCTTGTTGCCGTATTTGTGATAGTGCAAATCCTGCTGTGTTTTGTATAAGCTCTCCTGTGCCCCCGCCCACTGGTCGAAGGAACTTTTCACTTCCCGCCAGACCTCTCTATTATGAGGGGAGTTTAAGGCCATCAATGCTCTTTGGGTGTCTCTCAGTGTCTTGCTCATCTCCCGGTATTTCGTTAGGACTTTCCTTTTATACGCCGCTGTGAAAGCGATTATTTTGCCTCTCGGTACTGCTTTACCGGTTTCCCAGTACAGGATTGGGTCGTCTATGTGTGCTTTGTTGGTGTATTCAAATTCTGCCCAGGCTTGTGTCAATGTGCTCTTGAGTTCTTGGTTAGAAGCAAGGAAGGAGGGAAATCTCCAACCTCTTTCATCCTTGGATTACGCGGTCATAGGGATGCGTATGTGCTCTCGCGTATTAGGTTCCTACTTTCTCCAACCTCTAAAGGGAGGAAGGAACGAAGATTGGTTC
>BLSH010313024.1:700358-712680 GCA_018402905.1 Glandirana rugosa
CATATTAAATTTAACTATAAATAAATAGATAAAATATATAAAATAGATAAATAAATATCAATTTAAATTATACAGTATGAAAAGACAGCCAAATATTCACAGTGCTCAGCGGTCTTCGCCAGAGAGAAAGCCAACCAATATCACATCACATACACAGTCCAATGTCCGGTGGATGCAGCCCTCCTCGGATGGGGATATCCCATGTGGAACTACAAAAAGAACATCCACATGTTTTTGCGGCCTCACATATGCACGCTAATGCGTTTTGAGGGCTCACCCCCTTCTTCAGAGCTGTGCTTACCAGCACAACCAAATGCCTCGTTTTTAAATGCAGCAAAGTACACCGAGATCTGCACCCAACCAGCAGGAAAGGCAGAGCCAAAACAAAAAAGAAAAACAAAAATAATAATTGCAGCAAAGCACACCAAAATCCGTCAGGAAGGGCGGAGCCAAAAAAACAAACAAACAAAAAATATATATGTTTTGTAAACTTTAAATGTGTAAGTAGGCTGAAGCTGTGACAATCAGCAGGGAGATGTTACCCACTCCAGATGGTTGGACCCTACAGAATTCATCAGCATTGTGGACCCCTCTGTGCTCAATCCCCTTGTTACCAGTATAAGAGCTGGTGAGCTGTCAGCTGCCCGTGGACCGCAAGCTGGCAGGATCCCCCGAAAAACAGAAGTGAAGCTGCACTTCCAGTTTCAGGTGTGCTGCTGTGTTCTCCCCTGTATTCCCCACGGGCAATGGGAGAGCAGTGACCGGGGGTGTAGGGGCCAAATACTAGGGAGAAACAGCAGCAGGTGACCCAGGATGCAAAAGGCAACAACACTAACGATACAAGCAATGGCATTTGGGAGCTCCAGTGTACTGGCCTGAAACATCACTTCCAGCACTATACGCCACTATGAACTGGCACAATATGTCACTTCTGGTCTACCACAGAAAATACATGAGTGTCCCCATAGCAGTGTGTCACAGAACAAAAACGTATTATCTGGCCGGGTGATATATTCTGCCTGCGTGTTACTTAGCTATTATTGATAATGTATATTGCTGTTCTACATGAATTATATTTTTCAATAATGTGGTAATTTCATTTTTGTTATCGTCTGTCATTTTTAAATTGTATTTTCTCCCATCCCTTCTACTGACTTTTGCTAGCAAGCCCATTTTTGAGATTGCAGTGGATTTTTGTTTCTGTCTTGCCTGTTTCCAAGCAGGTATGTTTGCAGGTATACTGTCATCTCAATTGAATTTGGAATGTATATATATATATATATATATATACATATACACATACACACACACCATTTTACTCTGTCTGCAAATCTTTTGTGGCAACAAACACAGTCTGAATACTTATGGTGGGAGGAAAGACTAATTTCACTTTTCTGGCTTATAATACCAGATCTTCCACAACAATGCAACTTAGTAATGACGTGTTTTAAGATCCCTGCCCATTGTTGATGTGTGATCTATAATTCACGGGAGATGAATTGGAAATAGACAAGTTCATTTTTCTCTATAAATGGAAAAAAAAAACATTAATCTTTTTGATATTTGCATTATAGGTTGTATAGGGACATAGACAAATATGAATTGTTCAATGGAATCAGTAAGCATCACCACCATGTCTGCAATGTATAAATAGTGGAAATGACTACATACATCAGTTGGTGTTATCCCTATTTGTAATTCTGTTTTAGGTTATATGAGCATGATCATACCATTGCCAAACAAATTAGCAATGGACTAGGGTTTGGCAGCACCAACCTGAAACTGTTGGCCTTCTAAAGAACAGTTGGCAACCATCACAGCTTGCAGACAGTAAGTAAAATGAGATTACATTTCAAGCTTTAAGTAAAAGTCACTGAAGGTCACTTGACCTGGATTTGCTTGTTTTGTCTCTCCTATGACACTTGTGTCGTACCATATCCCACCTGGCTCCAGTGCTAAATACACTGTATCGACTCTCACAATAAACATAAACAGCTTTGAACACCAATTTATTAGTGCTGATATGTTATACAATGTGATAGATGTCAAAGCAAAATAAATCCACTGTGTTTTATCCCTTTAAAGACCCTGCAAGTACAGAAAAAATACCTTTTGATCTGCTAGAAATGCGGTCAGATTCTAAACCCTGTTGTGGGCTGACTACACCGTATTTTTGTGCATTCCCCTCTCTCTGATCTCGACATTATAAAAGCTAATTATTCTTTAGTCTAAATGCTCTTTGAGATTATACAGGGAATGTGCAGGGGATACAGGACAGCTCTGAATTTCCACAATCTCACAATATCAGTTTTTTTCTTTTGCAGGATAACTCCACTTAAGTGGAAAAATGTAGAAAAAAATATATATATAGCATGTATTATTGCTACACAAGCCATATTGCAATTTATTGTTATAAAAAATAACCTTTCCTTTTTCAAACTGTAGCACTTCTGTGCACATTCTGCAATATAAACACTGCAGCTTTTCTTTTCAGAACATAAAAGTGCAAAAGCTGACTAAAGTGAATTAGTCACTCCCATTCAGAAACCGTATCCAAAGCACATGGTGGAACTGACAGTTGTTTCTTCAGAGCAGAAACAGGTAGGAATCTGCAACAAAGTTTGTTAAAATCCTTGCTATGCATATTCAAGTGATACTAAACACACACTATTTAATTTGCGTTGTTCCTATTTCTGTATATGAATGATGACTCTGTAATTATTTTCAATTTAAAAAAACTCCATCCAAGTAGCTTTTTCCTAATCGATATACAGTTGTTATATGACCCAGCTCTTTCCCAGCCTGTCTGCAGGGAAAACATACACAGGAGGAGCTTCTAGTCCTCTGCTGCTGGTCACATGTTCAAAATAAAAAAGCAGCATTTGGAATACAGAGTAAAAATAAATAATTCATATTAATAAACTGTTAAATTGTCATACAACTATATACAGTATTTAAAATCAAATCTTTATTATTTTTTGTCAATAACATGATGTGGGCAGATTTCTGCCAGTCATAGGCTGTGTCACGCCCCTCCAGCCTGTGTCTTAGAATAACAGGGAGGTGAAGCCTATATCAATCTGCATGTAATATCCCACCCCCATTCTGTTTAGCTGGTTAATGGGAAAGGAGGAGGAGGGAGGGAGTGGGCTGCCATTTACCACTGTGTATACGCCCACATGCGTGACTTTATAGCCACATGGGCTGCTCAGATATGATAAGGAGCAAATGCTTAGCATAGTAACTCACTGAAAACTGAGCATGTACTCTAGTTGCCAACACTGCTCTGCAAAATCACTAGCTGAATTAGGGACTGGGTCAGAAGGTGGATATAGAGAGCAGCATGATGAAGGTGTTGTGCAGAATACAGAAAACAAATCTCATAGTGACTGAGTGAGAATGAACAGCATGTAATACACCATTTATTGATAGTTTTTTATGATGTGGGTTTAGTGACACTTTAACCACCCAGATGGCATTCATCAATCAATTAACATGACAAAAAAGATCATACAGCAGGGAGAGGAACAAAGGAAGTGCTACAACCCCAAAATCCCATAAAGATAGACAAGTGAGATCAAGACATCTGTGCCTGGACTCACGTAGTACTGAATGTCCAAAATCCAATGAAGAAAAATCTTAAAATATTGAAGGAAAAATGGGCACGTCGCCCCATCCCCCAGCTACAGCTTGATCCCTTACGGGGTAACTGGAGTATGGGGTGCCCCAGGATTAATTGCAAGTATATGGTGCATACACCAATGGAAATTACATCTGATTCATGGCATATAACCCCACCCGGGGACTTCTATATATTCTGCTCATTGTACAACTACTGTTTGACAATCTGATTCCTTTATTATCATTGTATCTGTTGAAAATCAATAAAAATTATTGAATGAAAAAAAAAGAGAGTAAAAATCCGGCATCAGGCAAAACATATGACTAATGTCTATGTAGGAGGCTGAAACGCGTCAATTTTTCTAACTCAATTCCTTTTTATGGTTTGGTGGACTAAATAAAGATATCAATTTTTAATGCCAAGACATCCTTGTGCCAGATTTTTACTCTCTTCACAGCAGGGAGAGGGTCTTTTCATGGACAACATTGAAAATACACAAACCTTTTAAATAACATGCTATGATTAATCCCTAAAGCTTTACGTGGTGATACGGAACATTACAATTTTCACAAACATACACTGACAATGCATATTTGACTGTGAAATTGCTTTGTTTTGTTTACCAATTAGCTGATTAATTTCAGTTTGAAACAAGGCTTTTTTCCAGGTAGGTTTAGTAGTGACACCCACTTTTTCATCAAACAGTAAAATGCCCGCTTTCACTGGCAGATAGAAATTGCTGTGGCTGTCTTTATCCTTTCTGATGCAAAAAATGTCCTGCCGCTGGTCAATTTCAGGTGCTATGGATGGGACAGGACTTAAAAGTGACTGCTGGCCTCAAGTTAAAGAAAGACAAAAAAAAAAGTTCCTCAATAATCACCATCATATTACATTGTCTTTTGTATAGGTGGTTAAATCAACAAACCAAAATTCTATTGTTTCGAATCGTTTTAGATGTCATACTTGTGATAAAATGATAAATGTAGTCATTTTACAGTGTTTTAATATAGATTTTGAGTGCACTCTTTGGAAGAAAAAACTAATTAGATATCACCCTTCTATACTCCCAGTGGCCTGCCCTGTCCTCCTCTCTCTCCCGCTGGCTTCAGTTGCTGCAGGAGGAAAATATTGGGGATTGGTTCCAGTAAATGCCGCCTCCGCAGCCTCTGCTGTCCAGGTTCCTCTTCTGTCTTCTACCCGGGCTTCTCTTGTGTGCTCCCCTGCCCCCCCCCTTATGTTGCTCTGGGGCTCTTTTCAGGAGGGAAAGTGGGGCAAGGGGTAGGTAAATATGTCATTTACCAGCCTCTTCCTTTTCTGAATGAACGCAATGAGTGATCGGTACTAATCACATAGTATACTATGCTTCAGTTATGATTGAACAGAAAGACTGTGCAAAGGTCTTCCAGATCATCCATTCTGACCATCTGAGGCTACAGATATGCAGATTGAGGACATCCACGTTGGCGAGGCTTACAGCACCTGAGCGCCAGGGCCCTGGAGCGGGCCCTTGCTAGTGTCCCCAGTAGCGGGCAAAGGCTGCGGTCATGTAAAATTAGCGTTAGGGCAGCACTCTAGGTTAAAGGTGAGACTCCTCTGGGAACAAACTTGTTTACATATGCACTATGGACTCACTTCTGTTAGGCTTCACCTCTCCCCAGGTGTGCAGGATTTCTAAGCTGGTACCACGGAGCTTGTACTGGTCTCCGCCAACCCAGCAGTCCCGTCACCTCATTCCCTGCGACTATAATCCATATAGTGCCATTGGATACAGGAAGCTTGTTCTCCTCCCAAGGCATTGCTTCATCACCAGTGACTCCCAGGCTAGGTCCCTAGTAACTCCATGCCAAGAGGATGGTCCCAGTATATGTGGGAACTGGTCAACAATAAAAGGGGCCAAGCATCAAACCCCTTTACTACTAGATTCTCCTGTCTCCCATGCCATGTCACTGGTTGGTGTACTTGACACAAGTACGGTACTCATTAGCAATGGCAATATAGCCTCCCTAGGACAGCTTTCCTGCTTGTTAGAGCCTTGTATTGTATCTTCTCTAACTTCTCTCATTCCCTTGATTTAGCCCTGTTCTTTTTATACAACATGCATGCACCCCTTTAATGAGTTCAGGCCAGGCAGTTGAACTGGACAACAAAGCTATTTTATTAAAGTAGGATAATAAAGAAACAGTTCTCGACGACTGCGCCAAAACACATTCCTGACAAAGTTTTCTAAGTGTCCTTGTTGTAGTGCCCCATGAGGTAGCCATACCTTAAGTAGGTAATAAAGTCCATCAAAAGTCCCTTGCAGGGCAAGAGTCCATTAATGGCAGTAAATCCATAATTTGGTAGCAATAATCCACAACGGGTATAAATCCATGACTGGTGGTATAAGTCCACTTATGTCCATATCTTTTTGTTACCACGACTGGGCTCCCACCAGGGGTGGTGACCCAGCAGAGTAGCAGCTTCAGTCCCCAAAGAGCTCCTGACCTAGATTCAGTTCGCTTTTTATATGTTTTGTCCAGCAGAGGGTGGTACTCGTCGGGAAAGAAAAGCAAGCCAGCAGTGTTAACCCTTACCTACCAAAGAGCACCACCTCTGCTGGGCAACATTAACTACATAGTGCAAACACTTAGCAGATTCCTAGATTAGCTCAGAATGCTCTCAAACACTATTATACAGCAAAATGCATAAAGTTACTATAAAGATATATTGAAGTATTTATACTAATTATTTAAATATATTTTAGGCTTTCTTTCTTCTATTTTCACCTGGTGATCCAGCCAGTAAGTATGTTTTATTTAAAAAGAACAATCTCTCTAGCAGAATGTATTAGTTACAAAGATGAAACAAACCATTTAACACTAGCAGGGGTGCTTAAAATGGTCCGTTATATTTATTTATGCAAAACTTTTATCCCAAAAGGGAAAAAAAAATGTTTGATGTAACTGCTTATGAAGTATTAGCCGGAGTTTGGCTTCAGTTTTATGTGTATTTGCTAGTACACCTAACACTCCCTTCCCCCAGACTGACAATGCTGCTGTCCAATGGTGCCGTATGTGCTTTAAGTCCGGAGGTGTGTTACTGGCCAGATCACCAGGTGAAAACAGAGGGAAAAAAGCCAAAGAAAAGAAAACTGATGCAGCCACTACATCTAATGATTGATAAGCTGCAATACATTACATTTTTGGTTTTTGGTTTATTACTGCTTTAAAGTGGTTGTAAACCCAGAAAAAAAAACCTGCAAGACAAAGGCATAATGAGCTAGTATGTATCGCATACTAGCTCATTGTGAAATACTTACCTTAGGTCGATGCTGTTGCAGCGGTCCCCGATCACCGTTGTGACCGGCGACATGCCTCCTGGAGTTTCTTCCGGGCTCGAGGGCTACAGCCAATCCCAGGGCGGGTTCCAGCTCTGTGATTGGCCAGAGCTGCAATGACATCACTTCTGCGCATGCGCGTGGGAGCCGCCGGTAATAGCGCGATCACTGAAAAAACGGCACCTTTGGGTCGTTTCTTCAGTGCGCATGTGCCGATGATGTTGGCACATGCAGATACAGTGCATATCTCCTAAACCGTGCAGGTTTATGAGATATTCACGGAACCTACAGGTAAGCCTTATTATAGGCTTACCTGTAGGTTAAAGTGGTTTAAAGGGGTATACAACCACTTCAAGGAATACATAACTCAGCCCTCAAATCGCATTTGGTGAGTGGAATTTAGAGTAGGGCGAGTGTGGAGCAGGGGCGGACTGAGCTGACAGTTTCCTGGCTGATCGCATCTGGCAGAAGTGGTGCGGACATCAGAGCGGCACAAAGGGGGAGCTCCCTGCCCCCTGGGCCCCTCTGATGCCCTGTTAAAAAGGCTGCGCCACTGCTGCCAGAAGCGATTAGACAGGAACCTGTCAGAAGGATCGGGCAGCTGGATGACACAGAGCGGGGATCTCCCACTGAGGCTGCCAAACAAAGTCCCACCTCCTGGATTGGAATTGGACCAGTGTACTGTCTATTAGAGTAGCCGGTCTAGGAGACGGGGCTTAGTTTTGACAGCACCCGGCTATTTATATAGAAGCCGCGTTTCAGGAGGATATCCCCGCTCTGCGCCATCCGGACAGCAGATCCTCCTGATTCCTCCCTGATGCATTGCTGGGCACTGATGAGGCTGCAATGATGGCCACTGGTATGCTGCACTGATTGCCAATGATATTCTGCACTGATCGGCAATGATACGCCGCACTGATGGGCAATGATATTCTGCACTGATGGGCAATGATATTCTGCACTGATGGGCAGTGATATGCTGCACTGATGGGCAATCGTATACTGCACTGAGGGACAATGATACACTGCACTGATGCTGCCCTGATGGCCAATGATACACTGCACTGATTGGCAATGATATGCTGCACTGATGGGCAATGACACACTGCACTGATGGGCAATGATACACTACACTGAAGCTGCACTGATGGGCAATGATACGCTCCACTAATGGGCAATAATAGGCTTCACTAATGGGCACTGATACGCAGCACTGATGGGCAATGATACGCTGCACTGATGGGCATTGATGAGGCTGCACCGGTGAGTACTGATATGCTTTATGTTATTATTGTTAAAGTTGTTGTTAATATTTATTTTTGGAACTTAACTCTGCATTAAACATTTAACAGTGTAATTTCATGAGATCATTTAAGAGGGAGTGTTTAGGGGTAGACTTAGGGGCAGGGCAGGGTAGGGGTTGGGTGGGGCAACTGGTGGTGAGTAACTCTTGAGGCCTGTCTTGTGGCTCAGGACTTGAAATTTTGAGCCCTGCATAATTGATTTAAAGAGTGTGCTTTTATTTCTCTGTGTGAGTGTTTTGATGCCCCACTTGAAATAAAAAATAAAAGAAACAGTGTTCTATGATGTTTGGGATCTGTCGAAATTAAAAAAAAAACTTGTCTCTGACAGTATAACTGATCAACCACCACACAGACCTCACTAGTGTAATATCTAATGACTTAATGAGTGGCTGCCAGCATAAGCATGTGTCCCCACATCAAATGTGTAAACAAAAAATAAAGGTAATGTGGCACTACTCCAAACCAATAAAGTGACCACAAAGTGTTGGTGCAAAACACCCTATAAAAATTATTTATTACATAAAGTGGGCAACAACACTCAGAAATAGTATTTGTGTGCATACAATGTGTACAAAACACATAACACAAAAAACTGCCCTATGAGACCAAACAAATAAAAATAAATAAATAAATAAAATTATTATTAAAAAACACTGGTTTGCAGTGTATTTAACCCATAGAGGGATATTTTTAAATAGTTTTTAAAATATTTCTTTGGTCTCAATGAGCATTTTTTTTGTGTTGTGTGCATTGTACACATTGTATGCAAGCGGATACTATTTCAGAGTCTTTTTGCTCACTTTATGTAATAAATAATTTTTTATAGGCTGTTTTGCACCAATGCTTTATGGTCACTTTATTGGTTCGGAGTAGCGCCGCATTGCCTTTATTTTATGTCTCTGACAATGTCCTATTTCTGGGGGCACCAGAAAGCAGATGATTGGCCATTAGATAAAATGCTGTTTCATCCACCAGTAAACTGTTTCCTTGTCTTGAATCTTCAAGTACACATAGCTTGATATTATATAACTATACTGATGAAATGTATTCTTACTATGAATTTCCTTTAAATATATTTATTGGGTCAAAATAAATGAGGAGAGAAGCAGAATTAAAGATAAAGAGAACACATTTGATGGAAAAAATATTAAAAGTGCATTTCATACATTATAGGTTAGATTACACCAGTAAGGAAGAAAACGGAAACAAACTATCTCCTCATCAGCTCTACCTGCAGGTTTTCTGTGGCCATAACTTGTCAAGGCTTAGAACAAAAATATCAGTCATTGCTTACCATTATCACTATGTCTGTCCTCACTTTATACCTTCTCCTGCTAGAAGTAACCTACCCACAGCTTCACAATGTTGTATAAGAGGCTGTAGATTGAATGAACTATCTGAACTATCCTTTATCGCCTGCTGAATCTCTTGGATTCAATTACTGGGAAGAAACAAAAAGGACAGACTCAAATACATTTTGAAATAAACTGCATATTATATATATATATATATATATATATATATATATATATATATATATATATATATATATATATATATATATATTATGACATAGCTTATTTCAGTGTAATGCCCTATACATTAAGAATTGTCTTCTTTATGAGTAAGCTCTTATCTGTTCGCATAAAACATTTTTTTTTCACAAATCCACTGACTTGTCTAGCTGATTAGCCAGTAGTCATTCGCAGGGTGAATGATCATCTGTGGTAGTTGGCTTTAAATTGAATATGTGTCAAGTGGTTGCTCTCTGCCATCCTGCACGAGCGTCTGGGTCCCCTCTGCCTCTACCTTCTTCTCCTGTGCCTTCATACTTTATTTCTGCCTACTGACAGGGCTTGCCACTTCCTATGTGATAAAGTGTATGACCTCTGATGAGCAGCTTATGTTGATGCTTATGGATAACTAATACTCAGTCTTAGTATACTAAGTGAGTCAATATATAATATCTTTTTTAGTACCAGACTACTCAGTCTGATTGCCCATCATAGAGTATAGTTTGGCTTTCAGATGTCCTTCTTGGAAGCCTCGTTTTCTGTTTCAATTTTGCTGGTCCTACACTTGAGTGAATTTATGCACTGATCTTTCTTGTTCTTTATTCCTGAACTTCATTCTCCATTCCTAAAGCGATACCTGGATCAACCTCTTGATTTTGACCTTTGGCTTGACCCCTAATCACCACTCAGCTCTTTTGGCATTATATCTCATCAGTTTACTTTACTCTTGGCTTAACCTCAGAAGTCCTTCTGACCCTCAGGACAATGTCACTCTCAGGTTCTAACGGGTAGACATTCCCTAACACTAATTTGAGTAAAATCCAAGAATCAAAAGTTTTCCCTAAAGTTGGCAGCGAAAGGTAAAGTGTGCTGCAGCACCATTTGTTGAAATGGAATTATGGCCGATTCCAAGTTGTTGAGTAAGCAGGATGTGGATTTACAGGATGAAGATTCCATATGAGTTATTTTCAATGCAAACTTAACTAATATTTTAATAAAAGGGATCTGAAAAAGAAAAGAGGAAGAATTGGTTGAGACTTTTTAGATAGACACCAAAACGGCAACAAAATGTATAAAATGTAAAAAAAACTTTATTGATTACAAAAAAACACATATGAAAATGTCCAAACACTATGGTAAAAGAAATTGTACAGACTGATCAGAGTGCAACAGAGTGGCACAGCAGTAAGGCCCACAATGGTTCATGTAGATGTCCCTACGTGTTTCGACTGTGTAGTCTTCGTCTGGGGGTCTTTTGTAGAACAGACACTATAACAGCTGTTCAAAGTATAAATAGTACACATTCCATTCTTATAAGTAGATGTTACAATCCCATATACATGAATTAATTCAAATAATACAAAAATATATATTGCTTATACATACATATAGCTACATACACCTACTCTGTGTGTCTAAAACGTGGTGCACGCATGCACAGCGCACCAGGACCATGCAGAATCTCCAGCAGGAAGTGGTACCCTCACAGTCGAAATGTGTAGGGGCAGCTACATGAACCACTGTGGGCCTTACTGCTGTTCCACTCTGTTGCACTCTGATCAGTCTGTACAACATATAGTGTTCGGACATTTTCATATGTGTTTTATCTGTAATCAATATAGTTTTTTTTACATTTTATACATTTTGTTGCTTTTTTGGTGCCTTTCTAAAAAGTTCCGACCAATTCTTCTTCTTTTCTTTTTAAAATAATTTGGTATGTGGAACCATTAGTTGGCAATATTTAGACATTTATGTATCTGTTCTAATAAAAGGGATCTGTGTGAAATTCATTCTTGATCTTTGTTATGCAAAACCATGTCCGTCAGTGTGGCCTTAAAATGTTACTAAACCCAGTACCCTGCATTCACAATATCTGGTCTATTACACTACACAGAACATGAAAATGCAATTATTTTAGTAAATATAAACTGCTAAATACATTTTCTCATCAGCAGTATATAGCAGTGTTGTAACTTCTATCAGTGTCCAGCCGAGTACTTAGTAGACAAAGTTTTCATTCTCCTCTGACTGTCTTGTGAGGCTACATGACTCCTGTCCCTCTGTCTGGACAGTGGTGATTGGCCCTGTGCCTAGCACATGCACTCTCCCCTCCAAAAAAACTCTATAGCAATACACACCAAACTGAGCATGTGCAGGGTGCCCCAAGGTTCTGTTCTATCAGGAGATAGATCTGGGACTGTGGAAGAAGAGGAGGATAAGAGAAGACAGGAGACAGATACTAGGGGCCAACGGAAAGCTCCTGATTGTTTCTTCTGATCAGGAGCTTTCTGATCATGTGATCACAACAGTAAGTTTCACACTGTCACGACTTTCGACTTGTAACCGGACCAATCCTTCCCCCATATTCTCGGTCACCCGTTCACCAATTCTCCAAAGTCTACGGTCCTCCGTCCCATCCTAAAAACTAATACACTAGTGGCACTAGCCGACAGTACCACTAGTGTACTAGTCTTTCGAGGACTAGTCTTCTTTGTTAGTCCTCGAAAGGCAACCGGGGATCATAGACAGAGGACAGAAGAGAATAGGAGGAGAAGAAGGTGTCAGG
>BLSH010313024.1:752442-769546 GCA_018402905.1 Glandirana rugosa
CAAGTTTTTAGTAGAGGATCAAGATTTCCCTCTCGAAAGTCGACAACCACACTCGCCACGTAAAGAACGTGGTTTTATTTTTCAGGCCGATGCAACCATAAAATTTTTTTTTTTCATAATTAACCATAATTCCCTATGTAAGTATTTATTAATACCAATTAATACTTTTTTTTTTTAAAATACCAACGTAGCCGGACTTTTTATTTTGGTGCAAGAAATGCACCGCTCACACCAACAGCTGAAAGCTCTCCCTTTAGAACTAGGAGATGATTTTTGAACAATAATGTGTCACTTACAGCAACAGCTGGAACCTCTCCCTTTAGAACTAGGAGATGATTTTTGAACAATAATGTGTCACTTACAGCAACAGCTGGAAGATCTCCCTTTAGAACTAGGAGATGATTGAACAATAAATAATCTGTCACTTACAGCAACAGCTGGAACCTGGCCCTATAGGAGTAGGCAATGATTTTTTGAACAATAATCTGTCCCTCTAAGCAACAGCTGGAAGCTCTCCCTTTAGAACTAGGAGATGATTTTTGAATAATAATGCATCACTTACAGCAACAGCTGGAACCTGGCCCTATAGGAGTAGGCAATGATTTTTGAAGAATAATCTGTCCCTCTATGCAGAAGCCTCTACCTAGTGCAGTCAGATCGTTGTGTAATGCAAGGCTTGATCTGCAATCTGTCACTCAAAGCAGCAGTATGTGAAATCTCAAATTACTCCCACAAACTCATCGTTGTGTACGATCCCACAATCTGATCATTGTGTACGATCGTAAGGATCGTTGTGTTAGGCAGGGTTTGATCTGCAATCTGTCACTCAAAGCAGCAGTATGTGAAATCTCACATTTCTGCAATCTGTCCCTCAGACCAACAGTAGTAGTAATCTCAGGATGCAGAATCAGATGTTAAAATATCTGCAATCTGTCCCTCACAAAAACGCTGGCAGCTTCCTCTCCCTATACTAGTCAGAGTCTCAGAGAGCATGTGACTGCAGCATCAAGTGACTCCAGCTTATATAGAGGCTGGGTCACATGATGCACTGGCCAATCACAGCCATGCCATTAGTAGGCATGGCTGTGATGGCTTCTAAGGGAAAATCAGTGAAACGCTTGTTGATTGGCTGCCCTGCAGCTATTCAACATGCGTGATCAACTACCAGAACCCGAACGTTTTTTGAAATGTCCGTGTTCGGGTCCAGGTCCCGGACACCCCAAAGTTTGGTACGGACCCGAACGTTACAGTCTGGGTTGGCTCAACACTACAGATGAGTCTACTGCTGTTGGCAACGTTATCTGATCACCGCTAAGTTTTCTGCCTGCATATTGACCTCTTGAAGAAGGAAAGAATGGACGCCAAGCAAGTGCAAATCTTAAATAGCCGAAACTGCGTGACAGCCATCCTGAGCAGTTTATACCTTGGCTATGCAGCTCCTGTATGCTTCATTCAAAGCTCCTTGCTGATCATAGACAGCAATTTGTGGGTTTTCAAAGCGGCTCAGCAGGCTGTCCCCGGGGTGGCGGTGGTGGAGGAGGAGGATCCCATCGGGTATCAGAAGACGAAGTTCCCCGTCCAGGAAGAGGCTCACAATGTCCCTCCAGCCAGCAGCGCAGGAGCTGACCTTAATGTCTTTTTTATTATTTTTAACTACTACCCCCCCACAAACACAGGGGTTTTATATGAAATTTGGGGAAAATACCTTGGTAATTTATAAACCAGCCCTGTACTGGATATATATTTTAACAATGAAAATAGACCCCCACTGATTATTATGAAACACGCACATGCACTATGGGTATAAAATCATTTATGATGTGTGGCTTTTAGTGCATTTTTGTACCAAATTTAGTCTACTCAGACATCATAGGTATTTAGTTATAGTTTTTCAGAATTAAATCTACAATGTCCAGAACGTATATAGTATTTTTCTGAACATAAACAGCAACCCTAGCTGCTAAAGCTACAATTTATCTATGAACAATTACTTTCTTCCTATTTGCATAAGAAAAGACACCTTCTCCCAATGTGACAATGTGCTGGCCTACCAATAAGCTAGTGGAGGCAGTGGGCATGTCAAATCCCCACTATAGGAATTAGAAAGAATTGAGGGCAGTTACATGTGGGGTGACAATGTCTGAAAGAAAAGGTATCTACTGACTGTACTGAATAGTGATGCCAGTTAAGATACAAATTGGATGGTCAAAATATGTGTAATATCAAAAAGGCATATGAAATGTATGAAATAAAAGCATTAGAATGCATGAAAGTACACATGAATACATTATTTTGAATCAAGTAAATCAGATTAGAAGTCAATAATCATCAGCACTTGGAATGAGCATGACATACTATGATTTATTTTGGGGTACAGTTTTCAATGAACTTAACCGAATATCTCACATTTTCTGTAAATGAGTTCAGTATCCATAATGGGAGCTAGTTAAAGTCTGACTCACTGTTTTTGTTTATATACTGTGTGGATTATTTTTTGTGTTGACATTTGGGATTTCTAATGTAATATATTCTTTTTTTATAAAGAGAGAGAGTCTAACTGACAATCACAACTTTATTAAACCAGTTCAGAACACAAACAGTTACTCGTGTTTATCCACATAAACAGCATCCCCCTGAATTGACAAGGTGCTGTTGCATGTAAATCTTACTTCCTTGTAAATGTAATTTTAGTTTTAATTATCATGGAAGTGGGGACCTTTTGGTGGGCATGATTTTTTTTTTTTTGGGGCGGGGGGCAGCATTTCATTCTTGGGCCCAGGCAGGGCAATGTCTTGGACCAGCCCTGCTCCACTGCAACATTTTTATTGGACAGCTTGGGCCAATGGTGCTTTACCATTGGTTAAGGCTCCAAGCTGCCCATTGAGTTCAGTGCCTCTGACAAGAAGTGAGGAGAGACACTGTGAGCTCATTGCCTCAGTCTGCTGCAAACACAGTGTCAGCTTGTATTTAAACTGGCCTCTCTGTATGTAACTTCTGACAGGCTGCACAAGGCAAGGACCCCCGTATCTCCAGAACCATAGATGATAGGAGCCCCAATTTTTTACCAGTGGTGGGGTAGGACCAGCTACCTACCCCATAAATTTGGAGTCTCTTTGACCCCAGGTCGCCGAGCTAAGACCCTCAAAGTCAATAGTTTTTTCTTTTTTCTTTTTTTATGTTCATGGAAGGTGAGGCTCTACCTCCCCTGATTGCAGGTCCCTGTTTTGATAGCACAGTTGAATAGCTGGAGGGATCCAAGACACAAGGGTGAAAGGCTACCCCATTTGAACTGCAGTTCTCTGTCAATAATTGGGGAGGTCTTTTAAAGAATCTATATGCTGCTATGATCTAACCTGGCTGCGCATATGCCAGACACATTAAAGGGTCAAGAATGAATGATAGAAACTAATATTAGTGATAGCCTGCATGGCTTTTAAAAAGAGATGCCGCAAAAAATCTATTTTCCTTTTATGAAAAAATTTCCTTTTTCACTACTGTAGAGTCCCCAAAAATTGAGAAAACTGTTAGTGTGTTTTACCTTTTCAACATCCACCAAAAACTTTGAATGGAGTGACCCTTTCAAATTGTCTTAATTATTACAAGTATAATTCTATTAATACGTTTTATCTAGCTTTTAAACTCTAGCTTATATTTGCAGATTTCACCCTTAAAAAAAGTTAAAACCTGACTTCAGCTCATTTTTAAAAAAAAAAAAAGTGTTGGATAGAGTGGGGAAGGGTTGGCTGTTCTTTATATCCCATTTAAGGAAATTTCCCCTAGCTTTTTGTCCCAGCGATGCATTTGGAAACGTGCAGATGTAAATGCAGCCTAATTGTTAATGGTACCCCAAACTTGCTTAGAAGACGTGTGTTTTACCATATGTCAAAATGTGCTACAAATGCAGCAAAATGCACACTGAAGAAACATGCAATGCTCCATGACTGGATTTTGCACATGTAGGGCGGCCAATTCAAGTCAATGGGCTGCCATATGCACAACACGCTTTTTCTGCTATGCTCAGGTGTGAATGGGATGTGCTTGGGAGGAGAGCTTTTAGGCAGCATGTATGACCAGGGAGGAGAGGAAAGTTGCATAGGAATTGCTTCCTTTCACATGCTAATGCATGATCTTCTGTGAATTAAAGGGAAAGTGTCAAAATAAATAAATAAAATAAAATAAACAATAAAAAGAATATTTAAAGTGTCCCCGTCCTCGCACGCAGAAGCAAATGCATATGTAGGCAGTGCTTGCATAGGTAAACAGCATTCAAACCACACATGTGAGGTATTGCTGCCATCGCTAGAGCGAAAGCAATATTTCTAGCACTAGACCTCCTCTCTAGCTCTAAACCAGGAACCTGTAACAATTTTTAAATTATAGCCTATGGAGATTTTTAAGTACTATAGTTTGGTGCCATCCCGAGTGTGCACAATTTTAAAGTGTAACATGTTTGGTATCTATTTATTTGGCGTAACATCATCTTTTATAATTTACCAACAAGTTGGATTATCTATTGTGCTTTCTTGCATTAGAATCAATTAAAGAGTATTTTCTTTTTTTAAAAATTGCGTTTGAAAAATTGCTGCCCAAATACTGTGTGGCCTAAAAAATTGCAATGACCGTCATTTTATTCCCTAGGGCAGTGATGGCGAACCTTGGCACCCCAGATGTTTTGGAACTACATTTCCCATGATGCTCAACTACACTGCAAAGTGCATGAGCATCATGGGAAATGTAGTTCCAAAACATCTGGAATGCCAAGGTTAGCCATCACTGCCCTAGGGTCTCTGCTAAAAAATACATATATATAGTGTTTGGGGGTTCTGAGTAATTTTCAAGCAACAAAATTATGATTTTTACTTGTAGGAGAGAAATCTCAGAATTGGCCTGGGTTGCAGGTGGATAAAAATGCACTAGATTGCATGTGGTGTGAACGACCCTAAGTATTTACTTATTCCTTGGGGGAAATTTGAAAAAGATGTATGTCAATTCATCAAACTCAAGCAATGTTGAAGGGTAACTTAACCAGATTTACTAGAGGAAACACAATGCACATGTGTATACATGAACAGCTTCTCCCTGCGGGAGATTATATTAACACATTTAGTTAAACGGAACCTGTGGCCGGTCCTCACTGACCTTTGTACCTGCAGGCACCATAGAGAAATTCATCCTCAAGTTTCACAGCAGAAGCACCAAAGACATCTGAATTGGCTCTTTCTAATCCCTGCTTCTGTTTTCCAGAGACCCAGCTTTGTGTTAATCTCCTAAATATTAGGAGGCTGCCAAGTTACTGCTGGAAGGAGAAGCAGACAGGTAGTGCCCCTGCTGTTAAAATTTTCTTATAATTTTTTCTTACAGTTTTGAAATAACTATATACAGGTTTTCAAGTGTCCATAAAGTGTTACTACCGCATTCATTTTTCTGATGAGGTTCCAAATTCTCACTCATTTCAGTTACAAAGCACCTGATGCAAAACAAAAAAACAGTGCTCTCCCTGACAAACATATCAGACTCAATTATATGATCTATTCTATCTATTTACAGTAACAATTTCATTTTACTGTAGATTTTTCCCAGTGAAGAATATTCACATTCTTCAGGAAGCAAAGCTAATCAATTTTATATGTGGTTTAAAAAATAATAGAAGCAGTTAGAAGAGTTAAAAAAATAGAAAAAATATATATACCTACCATGGCTAGAGTTCTCTGTTTATATTCGAGTTTAATTTATGGGGGCTTTTTTTGTGCCCTTTATATTAGTAATGGTGAAAGATATTTACAGATATTGGTTCGACAAGCATTGCAGACAATGATTAACATATTCCATAGTTAAAAATGGCATTCACTGTAGTCCTTGTATAATATTAATTTACCATGACTTTCAAGCTTGCAGTTTCTGGAGGCAAGAACCACAGACTTTTTCTTAAATCCCAAATAAACTTAAAATCATGCCCATGTCTGCATCTCAACACAAAGTAGTGCAAAAGTAATCTGTACATACCGCAAATGTGATTGTGTATGATAACATAATTAAATTGAGTAATCCCCTATTTGACAAGTAGTGCTTGACAGGACTGGAAGTTTGGTCACAGTGTAAACTGTTACTGAGCGTCTGATGACTAACTGACATTCCATTGTGTAATGATAGCACCCTATCTCTTTTAGATATTATGGTAAAGGTAACTTTTTACTTTCAGGACAAATCAGCTTGACTTATTTCACTTATACAACATTTTGCACAGTTACTGTAAATAGCTGAATATTTTTCATAATCACAGTTTAAGTTAAATACTGCAAGACTAATTGTAAAAAATAATTCCTAAGAAAGCTTATTATAAAATGCCATTATGAATTGTATTTCAACCACAAAAGTACCTAAATACATAGCAACTCACTAGATAAAATCTAAGCACATTTTTTCCTGTAGCAGAGCTCAGTATTCTGAGTGTAGAATGGATACAAGCAAATTTCCAAGTAATCAGGGGCATTTTCTGCATGCTTTTTTTACTCTTAAAACTCTTAAAGTTAGATAGAGTAGGGAGGAATTACAACAGGTTTTTAATGCTGTCTGTTCCCCTGTTAAGATTAGTCCTCTCTATCTGTGCTGTTTACCATTATCACCAAGAGTGAATGTGAAAGAAAACCTTACATTTTAGGCTGTCACCAGACAGGAATAGAGGGGAACTCATCCAATGGAGACACTAGTTCGGGTGACCATGGTGATATCCTTGGATTCCCATTTGATTTTTTTTTTGTTTTTTTTTAGGAATTTCCTTTCACTTCCTGTTTTGGCTATGGGACAGGAAGTGAAGGAAAATCTTCCCTAAGGGGCACAGATGGAAAAAAAACTAACAGGGGTTACAACCCTCCCTTACTGTATCCAAAATTATTAAAAAATTGCTTTTAGTTCAACTTTAAGGCACAATTTCTCAGGTAGGTCTTAGGAATTCCCAGGACAAAGATCAGATCAATTACTCATTTCAGTTACTCATCTCATGTTACTTTGGACAACTTTGGACAACACCATTTTAATTCATATTAGTCTTCATATATGTTCTTTATAAGAACATTAGTAACATCAGACAACAAGCGAGGGAAAGAAAGAATGTCAAGAAAGGCTCACTTGGCATCTCGCCATTCAATATTGCATAACCTGAGTAATGAACATGACCAGCTCTTATATTAATAGATATATCTTGTAAATCAGCAAGATTGCGCAATGCATGTGCAAGCATTTGAATATCAGGCATCTTTGTTGTTTACTAAACAAACTTTGGAGTTGCTACTCAACTCAAAGTGATGGAGTGGGCAAGGGTTGGCCTAAGGCATTCGTCCATCCTACTAATAGAATCTCTAAACCTAATATCAGCATTTATTAAAGCTGGTTTGTGGGGGGATAATCTGGTTTGTGGGGGGACTATAACGGTGCAAAGCTTGAGTATATATCAAGTTCAGATAAACAGTTAGATATGTAAAGAATGTAAATTTTATTTGTTTATATTAAAAGTAGCACGTAGTTGTGCTGATATGTTGTAGACATTTAAAAACATCATACAGTAGAAAAAAGACAAGATTACAGTGGGGTACAAAAAATATTTCGAAAGTTTACAGATCTGTGTCGATGTCCAACATGTTTCGCCTGCAAAGGCTTCCCCGGGGACTACAACAGACACATTCCTTGTACCATTCTAGTGTAGAAAACAATGAATGAATAAATACAAGAAGGGAAAACAGATATGTACAAAATTGTTGACATATAAAAATTCATGTACAAAAATCCAGTGAATTAAACTTAACATTTTCAGAAAAAACAAATCCCCCCCCCCCCCCATCCTTTCCCCTTTTCCCTTCCATCTCAACATAACAATATAATTTTGGGATGAGGTGCTCTTTATATAAAGTGCCACTGTCCTTCTATCCACACTTTTTTTATTAGCTTCGGATAGTGTAAAAATGTTAAAATGGGTATACATGAACAAAAAAATAGGCTGGTTCAGCAGGAACCGGCCAAATTTTGATCTGTGCATACCACTGACTGTTCAACATGCTTCTGTCTAATCATAATGCTAGAAAACCAGAAGTTGATCAGCAGTGACCGGGGGGAGTCCCTGCTGTCAGAATACAATAGCTCAGCGGAAGAAATCCCTGCATCACACATTGTTTGTGTTGATGCGGAGATATGTCAGTTTTTCGTGGGGGAATTAAAAAATATCACACTTATAGCAGTACTAGAACTGTATAAAAGGGGGTCTCCCCTCTCTTTGGAGATTCTTTTCTGTCACTTTCTATTGTTTCTTCGGGAAGGGAAAAATGTACCTATCTTCCCAATGGAACACCTAAAAATTAACAAGTTTTAAACATTCCCTGCTCTATCCAAAAATAATAGAATTAATTTTGGTTTTAGATACACTTTACATAAGGAAAGGCTATCGACTTAATAAGCTGTAAATTTTGCCTCCCCTCTGCCCTTACTATTGCTACACAACATTTTTAATAACAAGCAGTGTAAATAGCATTTTTTTCTGTTTCTTAGCAGTCAAGTAATTGTACAGCTTTGGGCCTTGGATGGCTGCAGCAACTGCTAGAAGTAATCTCCAACAACACTCAGAGCATTGAGTCCAGTGGGGTGATGTCACTTTTCTAGGAATTCAAAGTTGTTGTTGGCTCTCACCAAGCTGCTCAGGACATGGAGCCATGCAGTCAATTTACCGTTAAAAAAATATATAAAAGATGGTGTGCAGCATTATTAAATCCAGGGGGCATGCTTTACTCAGACACACCCCACAACTAATTTTGAATGTATTCTTTAGGGACGTAGATGCAATTTTAGACAAATTTTAATTGTGTTCACAAACTACTGAGAAGGGGGTTCTCCTCTATTTTATTTTAGCTTACTGTATTGCAGGTCCGGGCAGAAGGCAGGAGCTGCCCAGATTTTATTGTTAACAGGTGGGTTATTGATTGCTAGGGCACCCAGCTGCTGAGTGGCATGTCAGCAGTCTAGCTAGAACTGTCACTCATTTTGGGTTCACACCATGGTTCACCATTTGGTGCTGCCTGTGATAGATCCTCACTATGTTGAGTTGGCAGTCTCATAGGTCAGTTGGAATGTTCATTAAGCAGGAAGGGGTGGGCAAGCTTCAGCACTATTAGGGACTGTGTCATTGACCTAAACCTGACATAAGCTTGAGATGATTCCGAGATTCCATAGTGACAGGCACACCTGACCTACAGTTCACCTCTCCCCAGACCTGCATTTGGCCTGCTTGGAGTGGGTCTTTCAGACACATTATCTAGTATAGAATTGCAAATCCCACCGCAGAGAACAACAGCCCACTGACAATGACCTAAAGGCATGCCAAAGCTCTGACTGTCAGAACAGCCAAGCATTCAGCTGCAACAGAAGACATAGGGAGGTGGTGGTAGATCTGTGTACCTCAAGGAGCTTGCACATCATACATGCACAAGCTTTAGTTTCTATTCACCCAAGACAGAATCTTCCCAAGATCCCTGCAGAATAAAGGGTAGGATACTATGAATGACCATACATGACTCACTCCTGGGCCTCTAAGTGCAATTACATAAGTGTGGAATTATTCTGGCCCTCTCTTCCTGATAAGATCCTAGGCGTTTATTTTCTAAGCATAGAACCGTATAGAAAAATACATGTGTACATTTGGAGGGATGCGGTTTGCATCTTGTAGTATTGCATTCTTGTGTGGAGACACAGTAATAAATTGTCACTCAATCCTACTCCCCTCTATAGAACTCAGCTCACTGAGGTAGGCTGTGTAGGTCAGAGGAGGTAGGGCTGATGAGGGAGACCCTCATTACATGACCATAGAGGACTCTGGCACATTGGTGACTGACTTAACTGTGTTCTTTCTGAGCACTCTGGCTGAAGATGATAAGAGGAATGAGTAGGAAACCAGGTGTTTGTTATAATGTCCACTTGGTTAAAGCCAGGAAATTTGATGGGTAGTGTGGAAGTAGAACAGAGCCTGTGTGAAAATTCATCATGCACAGACTTTGCAGCAGTTTACGTTCCTTGGTTGCTGTAGTACTTTTACTCACATTTGGGAATATTGAAATAATGCTGTTGCTCAAAAAAGCATGATTAAACATCCTGTATGACACTTGTCATTTGATACACAGCCCAACAAAATAAAAACTTTTTTCTTGGTGCCTTGCTTTTTTAGACCTGTTCTTTTGGTTATTGGGGGTGTAGATTCAGAAAAAGTAATTGGCTAGACTACATCAGCTCTAGTTTCTTGGATATGGTTAAATTTATATAATTTTTCATTCAGTTTGTGAAAAGATCTTGCTGTTCAACTTGTTCTTCTGTTACCTAGTTTGTGTTTTTGGGTACGAGTAAACAGATATAGTGAGAGTGTGTACTTACTTCCAACTGTAATTTTAAAATCGGTAACAATGGATTTTAAAGCGCTATCAACTGTATTATAGCTATGATTGCATAGGGGGTGTGTGCATATTGCCGCTCATATCATTTCATTTTTGCAGATCAAGCACTGTAGAGGTCTTTAGCGACTTCATGGTGGTGCTGCCTTAATCATCCCAAGGTAATCTGCTATATTTATGTTGCACCTTCTAGGTAGGTAAGTGCTGGAGGTTAGATTTTTCTGTGAGAGTAGGAAAATTTAAGCAGGCCTAGCTGGTGGCTAGGCCTATTTGTTTTCATTCTGGGCTGGGAGTGGCTCAGTGTAGAGCTGGTGACTCACAGGCAGCCTCCCTGAGACCTCCCTCTTATTTCCAGAGCTTGCTGGAAAGTTCTGGAAAGAGAGGAGGAAAGGAGAGGTGAAGCTGCCTAGGGTATTCTAAGGAGCCTTGACCAATCCCCAATCTGGATTGGCAGGGGGCAGGCCTCCTTAAACACATGGGCTCAGCCCAGCTGGGGAGGAGTTGTTGCGTGGATGAGATGGAGTACTAAGGCTGTCGGGGCCTTTGAGGGAGCTCCCCAGTCTGGCGGGGTGACCTTGGGCCTGGGCTCAGGTGTGGACATGGGCCCTCCAAGAAAACTTGGAGGTGTCCAGGTCCAGAGGAGCAAAGGAGGACAGCGAGACTGAGTACTACTGGGCAAGTCTCCAGGGAGAGGAGCCACCGGTTGCAGCCAAGAGGGCTGGTGAGTGACATGCACAGTTGGGAGGCCTGGGGAGGCATGCCTGAGAGTACTAAGAGGGCACAGTCAGAGATGGGTGCAGAACCAGAAGAGAGGACTGTGGTGATAGGGGCAGTGGAGTTGGGCATCTGCAGCCTGGAGGGATGGCAGGGCCTTAAGAGGGCTGACTGGGATCAGTAACCGCATTTGAGGTAAGTTAGCACCAGGACTCTTTCTACACTATAGGGGCTCGTGGCCACTGCCTACAAAGGGCAATTCACTGAGACCTGGCTGAGCGAATGTCAGGCCTAACTATGTGGTGCTAACTGATCCAGGGAACTGCAGCAAGTGAAGTGCTGGAGGAGAGATAATCTGCAGCAAGAGTGGTGCTGGAGGAGCTAAGGAGAAAAAGTCAGAAGCAAGAGTTGTGCTAGAGTGAAGACTGGAGTGTATATACAGGAGTATATATCCAGTTCCCCACCGCCTGCCGTGTATTCACGGCGGCAGTGTGGATGCTGTGCGCGAATCGCCGTAAAAAGACGGCGATCTGCAAATGGGCACTAGGGGGCGCGCGCGCCCGCCTCACTCCTGAGTGTGCCCGCGGCTCGGGCGGACCCGATGTCCGCCGGCAAGCCGCGATGAGCGGCCACAGGGAAAGAACGGGGAACCGCTGATGTAAACACGGCGGTTCCCCATTCTGACAGTGAGAGCATGGGTGATCTACTGATCCCTGTCACTGGGATCAGTTAGATCTCTCATGCCCATGGTAGCCCAACCCCCCCCCCCCCCCACAGTTAGAACACACCCAGGGAACATAGTTAACCCCTTCACTACACCCTTCAGGTTAACCCTTTCACTGCCAATGACATTTATACAGTAATCAGTGGACATTTAAATTTCTGATCGCTGTATAAATGTCAATGGTCCCAAAAAAGTGTCAAAAATGTCCAAATGTCCGCTGCAATATCGCAGTACCACTAAAAATCGCAGATCGCCGCCATTACTAGTAAAAAATTAAAAAAAAAAAATAAAAACCCCAGAAATGAATTCTCACCATCCGTAAATGCGGCCACTTTTGTGCAAACCAATCAATAAACGCCGATTGCGATTTTTTTTATCACAAATATGAGGAAGAATATAAATCGGCTAAAACCGGTGAACAAAAATGTTTTTTTATATTTTTTTTGGATTTGTATTTTAGCAAAAAGTAAGAAATTAGTTTTTTTTTGCAAAATGGTCGCTCTTCTTTTGTTTATAGCGGTGATCAGAAATGACGCAGAGGTGATCAAATACCACCAAAAGAAAGCTCTATTTGTGGGAAAAAAAGGAAGCAAATTTTGTTTAGGTACAACGTCGCACGACCGTGCAATTGTCAGTTAAAGCGACGCAGCGCCGAATCGCAAAAAGTGCTCTGGTCCTAAACTGGGAAATTCTTCCGGGGGTAAAGTGGATATAGTAGTCCCAAGCAAGTTCTACAAAATCTTACTGGGCATCCCATATTCTCCTTACCCCATCCAAGTCCAATCCTCTCAATAAACAAAAACAAAGTTCATGGACTGCTCTATGTCTCAGAGTGTCTGAGAGTTAAATGCCAGGCTGTGCAGGGTGACAGGTGAACCACAACATTCAGCAGCCCCTGCGGGGGTACAGCTACACTTATATATTAATTTTTGACGAATGACCAGAGTGAATAATCATTTTTTTTGGAATCAGTGGATCAAATATGCCGGAACAGGTCTAACATCCGAGGCACCAAAATGTCTGTTGGCCTAATCAGTAAAGAATTGGAGAGTCCATGTCTGCCCATTAGGCAAATAATTTCCTGTAAGTCTGCGGTTTAGCAGTAATGCAGTGGGACAACATCACAAGATAAGGAAGCATCTGCAGCTCAGTGTGTTATGAGTTAGGTGAAGCCAATTGGGATTCATTCCAGGTAAAGTGACAGATAAGTGAAATCAAGAAGCTCTCCTTTTCATGTTAATAGGGCATAGTTTTTCACTTGCACAAAGTAAGAGATATTACAAGTAATTTTGAAAGATGACAAGATACAGTGAAATGCTAATTACAAACATTTAAAAATTTCCATTGACTTAAAGTATATGTAAACCTTCATAGTGAAAGTTTGACATTTCTTTGTTGTCCATACTACTCCTCATACATTTTTCTCGTATTTTACATAATTTGTACAATCAATAGCTGTTGATCCTGCCAATCCACGTCTTTCTATAGATTTCTGACCAAACTAAGCATGATGCTGTGATCAAAGTGCTCTTCTGTCTCTGAAACGCGCCATCGTCTTACCTGTAACCGTGTCATATATGGAATGATAGAATAAAAGATAATTCTCAAGATTTCCAGTGAGTGTCGGCTCATTCTTCTAGTTTACAAACTAAGCATGTGTAGGGCTACCCTCTAAGGGTAAAAAGAGAAAGAGTGTAAGGGCGTTGAGGAGTGGCCTATAGGTATTTACATATAATTATAAAATACACCAAACATCATATAAAACATATTGTATATTGTATTGTACAAAATGTAGGTGATTATAAAACATGAAAATTTTAGTACAAAAACAAACTCATCTTGTATCATAAATTACTGTTGCGTGTACTGAAACAATAACATGATTTGCAGTTGAACACCGTTTCTTCAGATTATCTTATTCACTTTATCCAATAAAAGATCACTTAGTTCTAGAAAATTAAAAACATATGGTTGAAAAAAAAATATACAGTATGGTATGCATAGGTATATAATTGTACATACATACAGCTTTATTCAGCTCTTATCTCCTCCAGGCACTTAATAAAACAAAACAAACAAAAAAAAACACCACCATCCAACTACTTAAAAATACAAAAGACTTGTGTCAAGAGGACAAATCAGATTGAGTCAGGCTGCGGGGAGGCATAAGAGGGAACCAACCAGGAGGGTTGCAATGGGCCAGTCCATGCAGTTCTGAATAATCAAGAACATATGTAAATAAGCCACCACACAAACTTCACATCTAAAATGGTATGCTGGATCTGTCATAATCCCAAGAATATTCTTGGGACTATGGCAGATCCAACATACAATTTTAGATGTTTTATCATGTGCCTGGAGGGGATAGGAGGTGGATTGAATAAAGCTGTATGTATGTAAAATGATATACCTTTGCATACTGTATACAGTGTATATTTTTCAATCATATGTTTTTCATTTTCTAGAACTAAGTGATCCTTTATTGGGTAACTGTCATAAGTGAACATGATAATCTGAAGAAGTGGTGTTCAATGCGTTATTGAATCAGTACACTCGACCGTAATTCCTAATACGAGATTAGTGTTTTTGTACAAAAATGTTCATATGATTTTAATGTTACATAAATGTTGTACAATAAAATATACATTATGTTTTATGTGATGTTTGGGGTATTTTAGAATTATATATAAATACCGGTAGGCCACCCTTCAATGCCCTTACACTATTTCTCATTTGTTTGACTATCATAGGTCCTCTTGGAGCTCCAAATCTTTTGGCATCAGGTTATCTTGCGCTGACGCACAACTGCTGGTACCCAGTGCAGTTTACAAAACACTACACACAGGGGTCACAGGGATCAGTTTAGAGTATTTACTCACAAGTCCCCAGGACAACCACCTTCCAGCATCATCATGATCCAGTGAGTGGGAGAGCACTTCCCGAGATCAGATTCTCTGTCATGAAATTTTGCTATCGGCTCCAAGCAAAGTCCATTCAGACCCTCAGCCCTGGCACAGCTGAGGCTTCTAGAGTAGCTGTACAGTCCATGGGCTGCCCAAGGACAGCAGCCCTTCTGGCTCTGGGACCCTCCTTTGGAGAAGGAACCAAGCTCTCCAATTCTTCAGACTGTTTACCACCATTCCAGTCTCCTTCTGGGTACTACTCCCCAGGGACTGGCTGGAACTTGATAAATATTTAGGCTGGTCATTTGAATATCTCACCCTATGTTCTGGAAGTTTCTTCCAGAGGCAGGGGGAAACAATCAAACTCCCAGCCTGTGAAACAATTCATCCGTGAAGAGAATACCTCTCCAAAGTGCCAGACACCATCGAATGTGAGCATTTGCCCAAACATGTTGGTTACAATGACGAACTGCAGTCAGGTTGAGACCCCGGTTTCTGAGAGTTTGTGCAGAAATTCTTTGGTTATGCAAACCGATTGTTGCAGCAGCTGTCCGAATGGCTGGTCTCAGACAATCTTGGAGGTGAAGATGCTCACTAACACAGATTTAGACAGATTTGTGAACAATATTTGAGAGAAATAGGCCCTTTGTGTACATAGAAAAAGTCATAGATCTTTGAGTTCAGCTCATGATAACTAGGGGCAAACACAAAAGTGTTGCATTTATAATTTTGCTCAGGGTATAACCATGTCCCCCCGCTTTTGGTAAGAGGGATAAGAAGAGAGCCCACTTGGTCACGTGCCCTCGCATAACATTTATGGTAAATAGCAGCTTTTGTTTTTCATTTTGACTATTGTTTCACACATAGAAATGCTTTATAAAAATAGTAGCGTGATTTATATATTGTGCGGTCGCAAGAGGATTTGTACTTTGCAAAGAAATGTTCCCTTAGCTTAGTGGATGGGAAAGTTCTACTGACTTCTGTCATCCAATCAAGTGGAAGCAACAATACTGTACTTTTTTACATTTTCTTTGCATGTGATTGGGTATTCTTTGCAAAGTGAATTTTCTTTTCACTAAGGTAAGGGAAAATTTCCTTGGAAGATGCAAATCCCCTTGCAAAGGAAACAGCCTATTTGTGTTTAGTAAATCAACTCCCATAGGTTCACATACATTTTAATCCTTAAGGCGAATGGAAAGTTCCCCTTTAAAGCTCAGAATCCTCTTTCTGCTTTCTGACAAATGTGAGCCTGTAAGACAAAGTAATGATATAATCAACCCTAAAATTAGATTTATATCCACTGTGGTTTTAACTTTTACTAGTTAACATTTATCATACCCAATTCAATTTTTTAACATTTCCCGTGACAGCACAGATGTCTTTAGAGCTTGCTGCATCTATGCATAGAATGATTAAGAACTATTAAGAAAGCATAATGTGAACACTGCAGCTTATATTGACAATAAATAATTGAAACAGTTCTAATTCAGCATACCAGACACTTGAAGAACCTGAACTGAAATAATATGTTAAAATGGCTCTTTGAAAAGAAGATGCTGAGACAAATCTGACTTTCTTAAGAAACTAGCCAGGCATAACCCATTCTCCAACACCTTTGTTAAGCAGAGATGTTATTTTCTATTTCAATTCAATTTGCTCCTTTTTTTTTATCATGTTGCTATTTTTATATTATAATTTTATTGCTGCATTGCTACATTTGTTGTATTGCTTTTTAAAATGTGCATTTTATTAAACCAAATATATAAACCAAATTTAAAAATGTAAACAGAAAATTTCAGAATAAAGCTAAATACTAAACTCACATTACAAAATGCATGGGATATATGCAGTTCTTAAAAGATAATGAGGGGCCACCCACCTGACAGTAATACACTGGTACTTTGGAAAGGAATTTGAGGAAGGCCCTTACATTTTAATGTACCTTTTGCTAAGATAGGTGAAACCTCTTGAAGTCATGTACATGCCATATCTACCATCATCTACACAACAGAGCTGTATCTCAAAGAAGGCATCTTGTAGATCGAACTTTATCAGAGTTCTCCAAAGTGGATAGAATCGTTTTCCATGTAATTTTACATTCCCGGAAGGAGTTTAAGGAAAGGTTTCATGGTCACATAATGACAGTCCACCCACCGGGGAGTAATAGAAAATTCTTGACGTATATAGGGTACGTAAAACATTACACTCAAATCATAAATCGAAATAAGACTTTAAAAGACAAATGTAAAAATTTAAACCAAATATATAAACCAAATTATTTTACGTGTAAAATTTTTCGTTATGTTGTTTACATCGTTACGTCGTTATTTTAATATTATATT
>BLSH010313024.1:778066-788412 GCA_018402905.1 Glandirana rugosa
TCCATACACCAGTCTGTCGGAACTGAAGTCGTGTTGAAAGTGATTCATGTCAGAGGTGTCAGAAGAACGGCGGGCCCTCCTTACCCAGCATGGATGTATAGGGTCAGGGCCGATTTCGTCTCGGTAAAGTTGTGCTGAAGTCAAGGCTGTCTGACCACGTACCTAGTGACATTTAAGGAGACCCAGAGAGGAAAAGAGAGAAATAAAAACAATTTAACAGGTCTATCTGTGCAGACATTTTAGGCAGTAACTTCTACCACTTATAGAGCAGTAAGCATAACATAGGGCAACTAGAGAGTATTGAATGAGAGAAACATTACTTAGGTCTAGCGAGGAGATAATAGAGTATGATGCTGGCTAACTAGTTTTCACCTCCTGCTGTTATTGAGAGAATCATTGGGCCTCAGCTTCATGGCCGGATCTTTTCTGGGGCTCCTCTGGTTCCGAGAGGGGCCGGGAGCAGGGCCGCCGGATGAGGGTGACGTGTCCATTGGCAGATGGAGACATGTTTGGAGGAAATGTTGTGCCTCATCCGGTGAATCAAATGATTTGGATTCTCCCCAGGGGGTAGAGAAGCGTAAGATTGCCGGGTAGGCTAAGGAGAATTTGACCCCCCTCTGGAAGAGTGCTGAGCATATGGGTTGGAAGGCTTTGCGCCTCCTGGCGACTTCCTGTGAATAGTCCGCAAAGAGAAGGAGTTTGTTTCCGTCCAGTTGGAGCGCCTTGGAGTTGCGAAAAGATTTGAGCAGATTGGATCTATCCACATAGTTAAGGTATCGGACTATCACAGCCCTAGGTGTTCTCCTGTCATTTGAGGGTGCCCCCAGGCGGTGAGCCCTTTCTACTGTGCAGGGACCAGGGAGGCCTAGGGCCTGTGGAATACGAGAGGAGCAGACCTCCATTAGGGATTCTCTATTTAAAGATTCAGGTAAGCCAATGATCCTTAGATTATTCCTTCGGGACCTATTTTCTAATTCATCCAATTTCTCTAGAATGAACTGTTGATTTTGTTTGAATTCCTTCTCCTGGGAGAATGAGGCCTGGACTTCGTCTTCTATCTCTGAGACCCTCCCCTCTAAGTCGGCAAGGCGTCTGGTGTGCTCTCCCAGCTCCCCAGCTAAGCTGTGACATGCCCGCAGCTATTGCCCTGTCTACTGATGCTGTGATTGTGGGAGAGAGGAGCGCAGCAACAGCCTGGGCAAGCCCCACGACCTGATCGTCTGTTTGGGCTGGCAGGGGTGCAGGCAGCTGGGGGATGCTCTGTGCGGCTGGAGCAGTGTCACTATGAGGTGATCCGTCCACCATATTGGCCGCGAGGGGACCGTTTGTGCGGCCTGCGGCGCTCTGTTGGGAGGGTGCGGGAGAGGGTCCGTGGACCACAAATTTGTCCATGGGCTGGTGGGCGAGTGAGTTGGGGGTTCCGTAGGGTGATTTCTCACCGTCCGCCATCGGTCTGTGCAGGCTTAGTAAGCTGAAGAGAAGGAGCCGCTGTTCCGCCCTCCGTTCACATCAGGCGCCGGAACCGGAAGTTCTCTGCTTCTCCTTTCATTGATCAGTCACAGGCTGAGGGAGGTACAAAAACTAAAAGTTTTAATTATAGTGATTGTAAAGGTTTTCACCTTTTTAAAAAAGAAATAAACATTTTAATCGTACCTGCTCTATGCAATGATTTTGAACAGAGCAGCACCTATCCTCTTCTTTTTAGTGTCCCCTGCCGGTGATCCTGGCTTCTCCCCTCTGCCAAGTGCCCCTAATAGCAAGCCTCTTGCTATGGGGGCACTTGAGCAGGCTCAGGAGTGAGCCATGCTCCTATGAATGGACATTTTCTGCTCTCTTCTCATTGGATCACTGGCTGTGATTGGCAGCAGGGATGTGCTGTGTGGCAAAGCTGTGTAATCTCCAAATTGGATGGACAGAAATAAACATGTTCTACAAGGTAAAACAGCTATCATGTATGTGTAATAGGTCTTTTCCTAAAGTACGGCTTAAAGGAGAAAAACTGGAACTATCTCTCTGCTGAAAACTGTAGTAATTTGAACACAAGGGTTGCCAAACTTGTTCTGTAATATTTTATCTGGATATTGAACTAGGCAAAATTTAATCCTTTAGACCACTTTCACACTAAGGCACTTTACAGTCATTTTATTTGCTGAAACACTGGGGCGGTTCGCTTGCAGGACAGGGAAAAAAGTCCTGCAAGCAGCATCTTTGGGGCGGTGCGGGAGCGGTGTATATACCGCTCCTCCCCCGCTTCTCCACCGCTCCTCCACTGTCCCTGCGCGCCTGTACTTTTAACCCCTTGTGAACCCCTTCTTAGGGGTTAAAAATGCCCCTCTGCCACCCAGAATAGCGGCACCAAAGCGCCGCTATAACAGTGGTAAAGCGCCACTAAACTAGTGGCCCTTTACCGCTAATGCTCGGGCAGCTGCAATGTGAAAGCAGCCTTAGTAAAAGCTACACTCAACTCTGTCTTGGGTCTAACTGTCTTGTAGATTCTAACATGCAGTTTTTCAATGGAAAGAATACATGTCAAAATAACAAGCTGGTGTTTCCACAGTCTACCTTTCTCTTGGGAATTAAAATACACCTGTCATAAGAGATGTACAGTGTCTTATATTGCTGCCAACCTTATAAAAATGCTAGATGTGTCAATACTTTCTGAACTGCACACATAGAACAAGCACACAACGAAATTAAGTCAGCGAAGAGTAAAAAATTCCTCATATCCATGTTTGTTCTGGGTCAGAGGCTCAAAGTATACAAACGCCAAACAAAGCCAGGCAACTGACATTTCCAGAAGCACGTTAACAATGTTAGCCCCAATGTGCTCAATACACCTTTTAGATCATGGCTTGTGGGAGCAGATTATGTAAAATACAATGCATTACACTTAGTTTGTAAATTCCAAGGTGAAATCACACCTTATTCTTGTGTGGTTCAGCTTTCACAATCTGAGCACTGAAGGTGTGGTCTCTATAACTTAAGCCTGGTACACAATACTATTTTTTTCAGTCAACCCAGCAGGGCGAAATGATAAAAAACTGACAGCTCAAGAGGAGCCGCTTTACTAACTATATGACATTAATACAGCAATCTCCCTGATGTTCTATTGTCTTCTGACAGGGGAACGGCCCCCTGCCAGAACACTCTCATCAACCACTGGCTAGATCACATCTATTTAAGACTTTTTGGGCCTCACATTTTGTATGGGACTCACCAAAAAAAATGAATTACGATCCTATTGGTAATTGGTTTACCATTTGCTCAGCAGAATGTATTTTGGAATGTGCATGCTATGTGTCCTTAGAACACCAGACGTGTTCTTTGCATGTTGGGCCTCTGTATGTAGCCAGGCTGTGTAAAAGTTTCGCACGTGGTATCGTCATACTCAGGAGGAGTAGCAGAATGTATTTTGGGGTGTCATTTTTGCTATGTACATGCTATATGTTTGAAATATCTTATAAATTGACAACTTTGTTTAAAAAAAAGAGTTTTCGTTTTTTTCCCCACATTTTCAAAAAAAACTTCTGTAAAAAAAATGACATGTTCAAAAGACTGATTATGCCTCATAGATTATACGTTGGGGTGTTAGCTTTTCAAAATGGGGTCATATTGTGGGCATTTCCATTGTCCTGGTGCTCAAGGGCCTTCAAAAGTGTAATAGGTGGTTGAGAAATGAGATGTGTAATTTATGCTTCTAAAATGCCTGAAGATGCTACTTCAATGTTGGGCCTCTGTATGTGGCCAGGCTGGAAAAAAGTCTCACACATGTAGTATCACCATGCTCAGGAGGAGTAGCAGAATGTATTTTGGGGTGTCATGTTTGCTATGTACATGCTATGTGTTGAAAACTTTGCATGAAACAAAATGCGTTTTCATTTTTTTTCCACATTTTCCAAAAACTTCTGGGAAAAAATGAACCGTTCAAAAGACTCATTATGCCTTAGAAATTATACGTTGAGGGTGTTAGCTTTCCAAAAAAGGGTTATTTTGTGGGCATTTCCATTGTCCTGGTGCTCCAGGGCCTTCAAAATTGTAATAGGTGGTTGAGAAATGAGATTTGTAATTTATGCTTCTAAAATGCCTGAAGATGCTACTGCAATGTTGGCCTCTGTATGTGGCCTAGCTGTGTAAAAGTCTCACACATGTGGTATCGCCATACTCAGGAGGAGTAGTGGAATGTATTTTGGGGTGTCATTTTTGCTATGTACATGCTAAGTGTTGGAGATATCTTATAAATCGACAACTTTGCGTAAAAAATTGCGTTTTCGTTTTTTTTCCACGTTTTCCAAAAACCTCTGGAAAAAAATTAACCATTCAAAAGACTCATTATGCCTCATAGATTATGCGGTGGGGTGTTAGCTTTCCAAAATGGGGTAATTTTGTGGGCGTTTCCATTGTCCTGGTGCTCCAGGGCCTTCAAATGTGTAATAGGCAGTCAACAAGTTAGATGTGTAATTAATGCTTCTAAAACACCTGACGGTGCTCCCTGCATGTTGGGTCTGTCTATGTGGCAAGGCTGTGAAATTGTCCCACACATGTGGTATCGCCACACTCAGGAGGAGTAGTAGAATTTTTTTCGGGGTGTAATCTGTGGTATGCATATGCCATATGAGAGAAATAACCTGTTACACTGACAATTTTGTGAAAAAAAAATCTTCATTTTGCAAAGAATTTTAGGAAAAAATGACAACTTCAAAAAACTCACCATGCCTCTTACTAAATACCTTGGAATGTCTACTTTCCAAAAAGGGGTCATTTGGGGGGTATGTGTACTTTCCTGACTTGTTAGGGTCTCAAAAAATGAGATAGGCCATCAGTACATCAGATGTGATCAATTTTCAATGGTTAGCACCATATCTTGTATACTCTCTAGGGCCCCTTTCACACTTATGTGACTTGTCCTGCGACTTGGGACTGCAAAATCGCATGACAATTTGTTCCCCATGATTTCCAATGAGTACCATTCATATCTGTACGACTTCAAGTCGCGCCAACATTAAAGTAATCCCTGCATTACTTTGGTCCAACTTTGATGCAATTTGAGGTCCATAGACTTCAATGTTAAACCCTCAAAGTCAAATGCAAATCGCACCTAAAGAATATAGATGCTATTTCTGTATGACTTTGTAATATGTTTTCATTGTGCCAAAGTTGCAACAAAGTCGGACCATAGTCCCATTGATCCCAAATCGTGTCAAAATCGCGGTAAAATCGTGGCAAAAATGCCGCAAAATCGAGTCGCACAAGTGTGAAAAGGGCCTTACTTTCACACCAACCAAATAATATCCACTAATTTGGGTTATGTTTACCAAAGGTATGTAACAGTTTAAATTGTAGCCAACGTTTATGAAGAAAAATTACTTTGCAAAATTTGCAAAATTTTGTAACAAAAACGAAGAATGCATTTTTTTTTTCAAAATGTATGGTCTTTTTTCATTTATAGTGCAAAAAACACAGTAGTGATTAAATACCACCAAAAAAAGCTACATTTGTATGAAAAATAGGACAAAAATCATATGGGTACAGTGTTCCATGACTGAGTAATTGTCATTTAAAGTGTGAGAGCACTGAAAGCTGCAAATTGGTCTGGGCAGGAGGGGTGTTTAAGTGCCCAGTAAGCAAGTGATTAAAATAGACGGGTAGGCAGTTATATGGCAGATGAGGTTTAATATTGAAAAATGTCAACTTGCAGCAAGCAGGCCAGCAGACAATTAGCATGCATTAAAAAGAGATAAAAGTATAATTCTTCCACTTTACAAAACTATGGTTTGGCGCTTTTTTGAGTCATCCACATGTGGTCTCTTGAAAAAGATGTCCTTGAACAGGAGGGATTCCAGGGAGGGGCAACAAGGCTAATAAGGGTCCTGGAAGATCTCAGTTATGGGGAACAACTACAAACATTGAACTTATTCTCCCTGGAGACGAGACATATATGGGGGATATGATCTCAATATACAAATATTTAAATGAGTACTCTAGCATTAGGGGGGAACTATTTATCCTAAGGTCTCTAAAGAAGATGCATGCTCATAAAATGAAGTTGGAGGAGAAGAGGTTCAATCTGTGTGAGGGGTTCTTTACTATTAGAGTGGCAAGGATGTGGAACTCCCTTCCACAGTTGGTGGTGTTATTGGGGAGGATAGATACATTTAAAAAAAAAAACCTTATGGTAGCTGTGTTTGTAAGCGAACAAAATGTAAAGGGATATTGAAAATGGTAGTGACATACTGTAAACACACACACACACACACACACTCAGATTGAACTGAATGGACTGGTGTCCTTATTCTACCTTACCGGCTATGTATGTAGCTATGTAATGGTATATGATTGGCATTAGTCTAAGTCAGTCAGCTCTTTGCAATCCGATAAAAAAGAAGCTCACAGTGTTACTCAAACTATTGGTGAGAAAGGAAGTCTTTAAAAATCAGTGGTCTCATAATATTATTTGAGGCTTGTAATTCCAATATGGGGAGGCTTATAAAAAAAATAAGAAACATTAGTTTGGTATCTATACAGATTGTATTTTTTACTGCTTTTTTACATGCGAACATGTTTTCCTTATTTTCCAGAGCTTATTGAGAAAAGGAGGATTTCAGAGGACATAAAATTGAGAATTCAAGGTGTTCTGCCAAAACAGATTGCATTCATTAGTCAAATGGAGTTTGTTGCAGTGCTTATTAAAATGTGGTGCAAAAAATTCCACAAAACATATTTGTGTCCAGATTCAATAAATTCTCACCAAATGGTATGGGAAGACTTCTGTTGCAGAGTACTGGATTCAGTAATGAGTCCTAGGTACCCCGTTGTGCACCCTGGTACGAACATGAACATTATAATAATTTGCAAATGTTACTCTCATAAAGTTAGTCATAAAGATGAGATGGCTGTAGAAGTTCCAGCATCCCAGAAATCTTATGAAAGATCTTTCTTACATAGAGCAGACAGTACAGGCACTGGGCTTAACTCAGGGAAACAATAGAAATCATGCAAAATCACTTTTCATTTTTTTTGTGCTGAAGCCAGAATATTCAGGTGCACTCTAATGTTTCTTACTCATGATTTGCTATATTTCGGGGGCCACTAGTGCTTTTGAAGCCCAGCTCTAGCCAAAACCTTTATTTTGATTTTGTATAGGGTGAAGAAATACTAGAGCTTCTGTCTGATTTTTATTATGGTCTGTATCCCTGGACTTTTAAGGCTGCCCCTATAATCCCAATAGGGAAAGAAAAGAACTCAAAGGTATGAATAAAATATCAAAATGTATTAAATATCATCATAAAAACAACGATAAGTGCACGAGTATGCCATAATGTATACATCCTTCCATATGTGACAGATATAGCTGGACAAGGAAACCTAAACAGATGGCATCTGGAATAATGAGTATACTGTCATAACAGAAGTCTTCTGTCACGACACCTGGGGTCAGGTGACAGGTGTACACTGCTGGGGTGCAAATCACACCAAGGGTTGCAAAGCGCTCCGCTAAGGTTGTGGACCTATACTGTAGCTGACTGCTGCTAATGAGTTCCGGCTGGTACGGGAAGAGTGGCCCCTGGAGCACAGACACTGAAATACAGGGAGCTAGTGCATTGGTTTCCCCAGGGCGAGGAGTCTAAGAGCCAGTAGGTATTTGCCAGAGCCTCTGGTGGTGAGGATGGATTTGGCTGCAAATGGATCCAGGTCGTGGCCCCCGGGGTCCCCTATCTCATGCTCAGCTAGCTACAGGTGGAAGAGAGGAAGCAGCAGTGCAGGAACAGCACAGGTTAGTCAGCGGCCTAGCAAAGGGTCAGGGCCACCAGCAGACAGGAGAAACAAGCTGAATATCGGGTATCAGGCAGGCAGGGATAAACAGAGAACAAGCCAATGATCAGGATATCATGCAGGCAGGGATAGTCAGAACAATCCAAAGATCGGTAACCAGAAATAGACACATAGCATAAGACAGGAACAACCACACACGAAGCCAAACACACAAAACATTGATCGGCATAGCAGGCTTGCACTGCTATGTGTTATATAATGCTCCTAATTAGGGCTTGGGGTGGAGCCCAGTGGAGGAGGGCTACTAAAGCACACAGGTGAGGGAGGCCCAGCCTCTAACTGGACACATGCAGCAAGATAGGCAACAGACAAGACATGAATGTTTACTGTGGTTTCATGACACTACCCCCTCTTGCGAGGCCTCCCTCGCTTGGGTCCAGGATTGGAGGGAACCCTCAAATGAAACCTTTTCACAAGACGAGGCGCAAATACCTCAGATGCAGGAATCCACGACCTCTCCTCAGGACCAAACCCTCTCCAATGCACGAGGTACTGAAGGATATCTTTACAGAGGCGAGAATCCAGAATTTAACTAACCTCGCACTCCTGATTATCCTCAGAGATCAGAACCTCGGTAGGGAAAGGACGAGATAACGTATTGAGGACTAAGGACTTTAGAAGGAAAACATGGAAGTAGTTAGATATCCTGAGGCTTTTGGGGATCTGAAGTTTAAAGCAACCTGGATAAACCTTATAAATTATAGAATACGGACCAATGAATCTTGGTGCAAATTTCAAAAGAAGGAACCCAGAGTTTGATGTTCCTGGTAGAAAGCCAGACCTTGTCTCCAATCTGTGGAGAAAGCGGTTTACTCCTGTGACGGTCGGCAAAACCCTTAAACTTATCAGCCGCTGCCCAGAGGGAATCATGAACGTCACCCCAAATGGTATTGAATGATTGCTGAACAGTAGCTAAAGCTAGAATATCCGGAGTACAGGACATAGGAAGAGTAAGCTGAGGGTGTCTTCCATAAACTGTGAAAAAGGGGTTCTTCTGAGAACTGGTGTTAACATGATTATTTTGAGGGAATTCTGTCCACGAGAGTAGAGAGGACCAGTCATCATGATGAGTGGAGACTAAGGTGTGGAGGAAGACCTCTAACTTCTTATTAACCCTCTCAGTCTGTCCATTGGATTGAGGGTGGTAAGAAGAAGAGAAATCCAAGACAATATTGAGGTACTTGGAAAAAGCTCTTCAGAAGTGGGATGTAAATTGAACCCACCTGTCCGAAACAATATGGGAAGGAACACCATGGAAGCGGAGGATTTCTCAAACAAAGATGGGGGCCAAAGCAGGAGCAGAATGGAGACCAGGAAAGGGAACAAAATGAGCCATCTTGGAGAACCGATCGATTACCACCCAAATGACGGTATTCTTTTCAGACGGCGGAAGATCAGTGATGAAATCCATAGCAATGTGAGTCCAGGGCTCCTTCGGGATGGGCAAGGGCATGAGCAGACCGGCAGGAGCATGTGTGGAGGACTTAGACTGGGCACAAACATGGCATGCCTTCACGTAGCCTTTAACATCCGAACAGAGAGTAGGCCACCAGTAGGGGTGACTGATGAGCTGATGGAATCGGAGGAACCCAGCATGACCCGACACCTTGGAATCATGTCCCCCTACGAAGGATCTTAGGTCTTAGTTCAGTGTGGATGAAGGCAGGAGGAATTTTAGACTCCAGAGTGGTGGAATGGGCAAGAATACACCTGGTGAGAATGATCGACTCAGGTTCAGAGGTGGGCTCCTCATCCATCGCGTGCAACGACTTAGAGAGTGCATCAGTCCGACTGTTGCAGGAACCATGTTTGTACGTGATCGTAAAATTGAAACGGGAAAAGAACAGACTCCACCTGGCCTGTCTGGGATTCAGTTGTTTATCATTCTGTAAGTACTGCAAATTTTTATGATAAGTGAAGATCATTAGGGAGTGAGGGGAACCCTCCAAGAGATGATGCCATTCCTCTAGCGCCAATTTATTAGCAAGAAGCTCTCATCGCCAATAGCGTAATTTTTCTCTGCCTGAGAACATTTTTTGGAGAAAAACGCACATGGTTGTCATTTATTCTCAGATAATTGAAGAAGCAGCACTCCTACTCCAGTAGAGGAAGCGTTCACTTCAATAAAAAATGGGTCCCCAGGATTAGGTCTTCTCAAGAGAGGACCGGAAACAAAGGTTTGTTTCAGATCATGGAATGCAGCGACAGCTTCAGGAGACCATTCCTTGGCATTAGCACCTTTCATAGTCAAGGCAATAATAGGCGCAGCAATAGAAAATTAGTTCTTAATAAATTGCCTATAATAATTGGAGAACCCAAGAAATTGCTGTGTAGCCTTGAGGCTGGCATGAAGAGGCCAGTTGGTAATGGCCGAGACCTTTTTGGGATCCATACAAAGATCCAAACTGGAGACAAAGCATCCCAGAAACAATACCTCACAACCTACAACACTCCATAACAAAGACCCTACGAAACAGAGGTCAAACCTAGAAACATACCTAGGGTTTTTCCAGAGC
>BLSH010313024.1:802909-816551 GCA_018402905.1 Glandirana rugosa
TACAATGTGGGTTTTTGTATTAGCAAGTTAGTTAGCCTGCCCTGGCTGAGAAAGTGTTAACTGGGTTTGGAGTTTTTTCCGAGGCTTTTTGGGCCAATGTCTTCCAACCCTTAAGTATAAAAAAGTGGGGGAAAGCTGTGTCCTGGGCTCCCACCCCCAACCACATATAGGATAGTAAGAAGGGACTGTTGCGCCATGTAGTCCCACGGATCACCACAACAATGGAGGAATCTACCAAGTGTCTGGTGAATGCCAGTTATGGACTTTCACCTCATTAAAGGGGTTGAAAACCCCTTAAGTTTTTTCACCTTAATGCATTCTATGCAGCCCCTCAGAACTCCCATTTTAGTTACTTGAACCTGATCTTTCCAGTGACGGGGACGAGCACACCCATTCCTGCCGGTGTCTTAGGTCCTGATTGGATAGATTGATAGCAGTGCAGCCATTGGCTCCCGCTGCTGTCAATCAAATCCAATGACACAGGAGCACGCCTGCACGAGTGCCCCCAGAGAGAGCGCTTCTCTGTTGGGGCACTCGATGTGGGGAGGAGCCAGGAACGCCGCTGAGGGACCCCAGGAGAGGAGGATCAGGGCCACTCTGTGCAAAACCACTGCACAGAAGAGGTAAGTATACCATGTTAAAAAAAAACCTGAACCTTTACAACTCCTTTAAAGTATACCTGGGCAGTGTCAGTTTAGGTAGCTATATATGAAAAAAGACCGAAAATTCTGTAAAAAATGCATTCTTTGTTTCTGTTATACAGTTTTGCACATTAGTATTTTTTCTTCATAAATTTTGGCCAAAATGTATACTGCTACATATCTTTGGTAAAAATAACCCAAATCAGTGTATATTATTCGGTGCTTGTGAAAGTTATAGAGTCTACAAGCTATGGTGCCAATCATTGAAAATTGATCACACCTAATGTACTGATGGCCTATCTCATTTCTTCAGACCCACACAAGCAAAGAAAGTGTGAATACCCCCCAAATGACCCCTTTTTGGAAAGTAGACATTCCAAACCTTTTAGTAAGAGGCATGGTGAGCTTTTTGAAGTTGTAATTTTTTTCCCACAATTGTTTTCAAAACAAAGTTTTTTTTCACAAAATTGTCATATTAACAGGTTATTTTTTCCACAGGTTTTTGGAAAATGTGGAAAGAAAACGAAAACACATTTTTTTTTGCACAAAGTTGTCCATTAATATAATATTTCTACCACATAGCATGTACATAACAAAAATAACACCCCAAAATATATTCTGCTACTCCTCCTGAGTATAGCGATACCACATGTGTGAGACTTTTCCACAGCCTGGCCACATACAGAGGCCCAACATGCAGGGAGCACCATCAGTTGGTCTAGGGACATACATTTCAAATCTAATCTGACTGCTTATTACACTTTTGTGAGGCACTGTAGTGGCACTGATGGGCACTGCAGTGACATGGATATGGCACGGATGAGAAATTATGTGGCATGGATGAGCAAGAATGAGGCGTAAATGAGCCATGAATGGGGATGGATGAACCATGGGTGGGGATGGCTGAGCATGGATGGGAGTGGCTGAGCCATGAATGTGAATGGATGAGCCATGGATGGGGATGTATGAGCATGAATGAGCCATGGATGGGAATGGATGAGCCATGGATGAGCATGAATGAGCCATGGATGGGGATGGATGAGCCATGGATGGGAATGGATGAGCCATGGATGGGGATGGCTGAGCATGGATGGGGATGGCTGAGCATGGATGGGATGGCTGAGCATGGATGAGGATGGCTGAGCATGGATGGGATGACTGACCAATGAATAGGTGCATTTTTCTAGCAGGGTTTGCTAGGTGAGGTGAAATTTAGTCAGGCCTAAGTGTAAAAGCAGGCCTGAATGTTTTGATCTGGGCTGGGAGGCAAGGCTTAAGGAGGATTGAGTGGACTTAACAGATGAGGTCACCAGAACCTCCCACTTCTTTCTAGAAACCTGGGGAAGGTTTCTGGTCAGAGAGCTGGTAGATAGGCAGAGCCATCTGGAGTATTCTGGGGAGCCCTGACCAATACCCAAGCAGGATTGGCAGGGGGCAGGCCCCCTTAAATACTCTGAGTCAGCCCAATCTGGAAGGAGAAGTGTGGTGGAAGTCTGGAGATGTAGCAGAGGCACTGTGGAGGCTCCTACCCAGGAGGTCGCCCCAGTCTGGGGAGGGTAACCTTAGGGCCTGGAGGTTCGGGTCCAGCCAGGAAGGTGGGGATTCCCACAGGGAATAGGAGAACAGCGGAGGTTCTACACAGTGAGAGACTTTAAAGAGATCTACCGGTTTGGTGAGTGACTGTCCCTGGGAACTGCAAGAGAGAGTACTGGAGCAGGCTGGGAGATGAATAAGACAGTCTGTGTGAGCCTTGGGAATCAGTTCAGAGAAAGGAGAGTCACTGAGGAAAAGCAGGTCAGGGGGGGACCTCCAAGAAGGATGGCCTGGGAGTTGTAGTCCATCAAAGGCCCGGCTAGCACTCAAGTACTTTTTGCTACACATTCAGGTGCCCGTGATCCCTGGCCTGTAACAGGCTTTTTCCGGAGGTCCTGCTGAGAGTAGGCCTCACCATGTGCTAGCAGCGGTGAAGAGAAAGGAACAGAGAAGCTTGATAAATTTCTTTTCAAGCTGGAAACTAAGTGCAGTGCTGGAGAGAGAACAGTAGGAGAAATGGTCAGCAAGTTGAGTGCTGGAGAGTTGTGAGGAGTAACAGTCTGCAGAAGAACGGTCTGCAGGGAAGTGCGCATATACAGGAGTGTATATGGACTTCATGTACTATAATTCTTTGGGCATCCCACAGTCATCCCTTATCCCCATCCAAGTTATTTCCCCTAAATAAAACAACAAAAACAAGAGCCAGCCTGGTCAGTGTCTATGGATGTGTGAAATATGGTGTGATTGAGGGCAGCAATAAGGTAACCCACTACTATCAGCCACTCTCAAGGGAGCACATAACTACACATGGATGGGATGGCTGAGAATGGATGGGGATGAGTGCAGGAATTGGCACAGATCAGCGCTGTGGGCACTACAGATCCAGCCCACAGCGCTGCTGCACCCTATCTCTCCCCTCTCCTCTCAGGCTGTACTGATTGGTATGGAGAGGGGAGAGCTGAACCAGGCATGCCCCGGCTTTTTTACAACTGATTTCTCCATCATAGGATGGAGCGATCATGTGGTAAAGGGCCGCTGTCATCGGCCCTTTACTGTGATCCGTGATGCGCCGGGTCCTCCTCCATCATACTCACGATTATTCCTGAGTGTGCGCCAAAGGGGGGCGCGATTCTGGAAGGACACCCTCCCAGAATTATCCAACCGCGTTTCAGCCATTTTCGGCTATGGCCCTGTTGGCAAGTAGTTAAGATAACGCAAGAAGTGTGCACAAGACACAGGGCAGCTCTGAATTTCTGACTTAAATTTTGTACTTCTGAAAATCTGAAAAGATATGACAAAATGCTTCCAATGGTGAATTTAACAACCAAAGGGAAGCAAATAAGAGAAATTCATTGTTAAGGATTACATACACTTTAATGGAAATACAGATTATTGTTTTTTTGAATATTTCTTATAAAAAATGGGTTTCAGCTTTTTTTCCCCATTATACTTAACTACATGGATGCAGCATCTGTCCGATGCTGCATCTGTCCCACGGCATCTGCACACTTAGAACCGGGCCACCGAACACTGCCGATGGCTCGATTCTCTCTGATCCCCAAGTGGAGGGCTGCTGGCTGTCAACCAGCAAGCCTTCAGCTCTGCTCCTCCACTCTCACTGGAGCTCTGAGCTGTGGAGGTGAGGGAATTGGCCATCTTAGGCTATCAGCGGTTCACTGAGAGGCTAAGACCACTGTCGATACAGGCACCTGGCGGATCCAGACTCTTGAAGTCGGGATGACGCGGTGCCTGTGACGTCCACAGAGAGCGGACTTTAGTCCACTCTCTGCTGAAAATAGGTCACAGGAGTGCAAAACGAATTGCACTCCTGTGACCCATAGGAGAAGTATGGCCAAATGAGCTCAGGCCATACTTCTCTAAGTTTAAGCTGCATTTCTGTGCTATTTCTTTGGAAATGTTTCATTTTTAACATAGTGTAGCATTTGGGGATTTGTATTAATAACTCTATATAAACTCATTAATTTCGAGATAGCAAGAATAACTTGCCACAAATTTGTGGCAGTGTTGAATTGTAAGACTTGTTAACTTGCTGCACATTTTCACTGGCAAGTTATACACATGCAGAGCACCTGAAGCACAAGTTCTAAATGACACTTTTCCACTTTGTAGCAAATTTGTGTGGCAAGTCTAGCAAGAGCAAAGTTGCAGTGGTAAATCAACAGCAAGAGCTCTGCAAGTCACAATGACCCTTGTAGTGGGATGACTATTGCACAACATAACTGAACCAGAACTTGCAGCAGACTTGCAGAATGTTTGCAAAGAAAGTTGATCTGGAGTCATGCAGTGCAGACTTGCTCCAATTGTGAAACAAAATTGTGAAGCCTGGCAAGTCTAGCAAGAGTTTAGCATTTTCAAACTTGCAGCTCAGTTGCTTTCTATCTGGGTTAGTAACCATGTTTAGAATAACTGATTATCCAAATGGGGCCCAGTTTAATCCATGAATGTAATTTTGTTAAATCATATATACAGTCTATTTGATAATACAAGCACACAATAGTGTATTATTGTTGTGGGAAAAGCTCTAGGTTAGAATCATCATCTAGAGCGTAAGTTTTGTGTGAGTAGGAATGCGTCTCCTACTGTACTTGTTTTTGCTTCTTCTTATTACTATGATTTTGCTATGTAAGTGTATGTACTTGCCACTGGATACATAATAAGGTTCATTTACTAAAGGCAAATTGACTGTGCATTTTACACTCTTTTTTTCTTAGTAAATGTAAATGTGATAAAGCTTCTTTTTGTAAAGAGTACCCAATCAAGTGCAACAAATAAAATAAAACTAATTTTTGCCTGCACACGATTGGATGATGGAAATCAGTAGAGCTTACCACATTTATTAAGCTCTGAGGAAAATGAGTGCAACTGCATTTGCAAAGTGCAGTCTATTAGCCTTTAGTAAATCAACTGCTTAGTGTGTAATATTATTTGTATTACCTGTTGTTGCTACATTCATTGTTTTTCAGAGCAATACATTAGATGATCAAAACAAACAAACAAAAAAAAATAAAAAAATAAAAAGGGACATTATTGCATGTTTTTTTTTAAATCCCTCTGCCTCTTGCAGCACCCCGCACCAATAGAAATAAAATAAAATAAAAAATACTTTAGTCTTGCATTTTTTCCATTTGTCTTTAGACTGGTCTATTGATGGCACATATCTTCTTCATTTTCTTCTTCCTCCAACAGTAAGCAGATCCCAAATTCTGCAGAGAGCTGCTCATGTAATGATGTGGCACAACTGCAGCAATCCTCTGCCGCTCCCCACCCGCGATGCCAATGGCGGTGCGGGGTGGAGCAAGTTTGTCATCTCAGACGCCGATGGGCTGTGTGTGCGTGTTTCCGGCATCCACTCTGGATATATTGCACACCCCCACCGCCCACATCCCATGGCGTCCTGCATGACGCTGGCAGGCATCCGCCTTCACTCCTGGTTGCGGCTGGCCGGTTCCTACCAGCAGATCCTTCCATCTCACCAACCAGGACTCATCACGGCACACGTTCTTTCCACGCTGACACACAGTAAAAATCTAGGTGCATTCCACTTCATTTTCTCCTCTGCCCATCCCTCAAATTCTTTTCCTACCTTTCTTCATCACACACCTCCTTGTCCCACATCACATCCTGGATGGATGGTTTTCAATCATGCCTCACCCCTGGTTTGCCTCTCTTCTATTTTGGTGCATGGTTCCTATCACTTTAGATCCCCAGGCTATGTGGGGTACTTCACCCATACAGTCCTTCACATATTTATTTATCATTCATTTTAGACCCACCAGAACCACTGCATTACCTCACAGACCTTGGATGGGCATGGGATTGCTGCCTGGTTCCGCACCTGCGTGCTCTCCGGGATGGGGTGGCTTTTCCTGCCTCACCCCCGGGGCAGACACCTGGGTGTCCGCCCTCCCCACCTCTGACATGGGGTTCGACCCGTCCTGGCGGATGGGTGAGTACTGGGACCTAGTATTCTCAACAGACATCATATTTCCCTGTTTTGGGAAAATTGAGTATTATTTATCATCATTTTTATTTATTTTTTGTCTATAGATACCTCTTGACGCTGCTCCTGACGAGTGGACAAGCTCCACGAAACGCGTTGAGCTTCATTTGATGTCAAGAGCAATTGGTCTACATTTTCATAATTTTTATATAATTTTATGTACACCTTTCAATCATGTGCTTAATGTAGGTGTGGTTATTTATTATTCATCATCATGTGTGTGGCTTATATGCGACAGGCTTTTTATGAAATGTACTGTACATCCACCCTTGAATTGGGTGATGAATTCCATGATCAGGTCTAATTAAGTATTTTATAACCTATTCAATAAATAACTTGATTTATAATTGATGACTATAATCTTTTGTGTGACAAGCCTCACTCAAAGTCCCATGACCGCCATATTGCTTGTTGTTGTATACAATAGGGATGGAGGCTTGATCACAGTGGTGGGGTCGGATCACATCTCTCTTTTTTCACGATGTGCAATTCGGGTGGAAGGCACCCAAAAAAAGGCCCCCCAGTGATCTGACACACCACTACTTTGGATCTCATCTGGACTATTTAGCAGTAACATTGTTATATTGCCCCAGTGTAATTTCCATCGCATATACAGCAAATTTTTAATCAATTTTTCAATTGGTCCCAGTGTTTGCCCCCTTGTCTGGATGGTGGCTTGTCCCTCTGACCTGGGTGGGGGTGGTCTGGGCTCCCTTATGGTCCCGGGCCTGCAATGTGTGACAGTGCCTGCCCGCCCCTCCCCCTCCTTGGGGAGGGGACGGGCTTCCCCTCTCGTGCATCGGCATCATGCTGCCGCTCCCCGTCCGCGATGCCAATGGCGGTGCGGGGTGGAGCGAGTTTGTCATCTTGGACGCCGATGGGCGGGCTGTGTGTGCGTGTTTCTGGCATCCGCTCCGGATATATTGCACACCCCCACCGCCCACATCCCATGGCGTCCTGCATGACGCTGGCAGGCATCCGCCTTCACTCCTGGTCGGGGCTGGCTGGTTCCTACCAGCAGATCCCTCCATCTCACCAACCAGGACTCATAACGGCACACGTTCTTTCCACACTGACACACAGTAAGAATCTAGGTGCATTCCACTTCATTTTCTCCTCTGCCTATCCTTCAAATTCTTTTCCTACCTTTCTTCATCACACACCTCCTTGTCCCACATCACATCCTGGATGGATGGTTTTCACTCATGCCTCACCCCTGGTTTGCCTCTCTTCTATCTGTCTATGAAATGTACTGTACATCCACCCTTGAATTGGGCGTTGAATTCCATGATCATGTCTAATTAAGTATTTTATAACCTATTCAATAAATAACTTGATTTATAATTGATGACTATAATCTTTTGTGTGACAAGCCTCACTCAAAGTCCCATGACTGCCATATTGCTTGTTGTTGTATACAATAGGGATGGAGGCTTGATCACAGTGGTGGGGTTGGATCACATCTCTCTTTTTTCACGAAAAGAGTAATCTTAGGGTAATGCAAATTAGCCCAGAATAAAATATGGGGGTCTCGTATGGATGTCGATCAAACCGTATATAGATAATCAAGTTAAATATTTATAAATGAACTGTAGATAAACATCATCCCAATAGTGAGGTTTCTGAAAGATGATTCTTACAGAAGGAGCAAGACAGTGGAGAGGGAGAGGATGAAGAGAGAGAGCAAGAAGAAAATAAGGACAGAAGTAGTCGGATCAGTGGCTTGGAGGCCACAATCCCAGAGTGGGCTGTGGAGCGGATCTGGTGTTATCATGGAAATAGTAGAGTTTCATCAAAGTCCGGGGGTAGATTGTGTTTAATCCATGGGCGCCAAATTGCTTCAATTTCTTATTGTATTCTTTGTTGAGTTGGAATTCTGACAATGAAAAAACTTGGCTTCATATTTTTAAAAAAGCTCTTCTATATTTATTGCCCATTGGAATGCACTGGATAATACCTTTATTTTAACAATGACAAGGTATACCACTCCCATTTTCACTCAGTGTTCACTGCTTCTAGGATTTGGCCCCATTTAATATCTTACAGTATTGAGCGCAGTTTATAAAAGTTGGCTCATTTGAAATTTAGTGAACTCATGCCTCCTTTTCCTATGATTTATGCTGAATGTAATTATCCTGTGATCGCTGGTTCCCAAGTTGTCTCGTATATCCACATCTGTGACCAGATGTGAGTTATTTGTAATGAATAGATCCATCAATGCATTCATTCTAGTCGGAGCATCCACCAATTAGGACATGAAGAAATGATGGACCTTTAATGAGTGAACTGTTCCTTCTGCCCAGTCAATATCTGGATAGTTTAAGTCCCCCATTATGATGACATTTTCCTGCTTAGCTGCCATTTCTAACTGTGATAGGAGGTCCAACTCCTCTTCTTCCTTCAGGTTAGGGGGCTTGTAACATACCCCCACTATTAATTTCCCACTTGCTTCTTCCCTTTGAAGTTCCATTCCCATGGATTCCACCTCCCCACTTGCCCCATTTGCAATGTCACCCATCTCATTGAGCTGTAAATTATTCTTAGTATTGATATTGTAACATCTATGGTCATCTAAAAGAAGAAGTAGGAACATGAGTGGAAATAAAACAAGAGGTGGTATAATCATGAGGGAGGTGTGATCCAGAGTGGTAATACATGCCCTATTCTGTGATGCAGTAAGTCAGTACATAATGGGATATGAAGTTTCCTGGAATGTCACATGACCTACAGGAAGTGATGGAAGCAGAAAACATTTTTAACCACTTAAGCTCTGGAAGATTTTACCCTCTTTATGACCAGGGCATTTTTTGCTATTCTGCACTGTGCTACTTTAACTGGTGAAGAGTTACACTGGTACATTGCAGGGAGAGAAAAACAACCACATCGTTGCTCCATGTACAGAGCCCTGTGTTGTTAGTAAACACGGGGCTCTGTTTTGTGATTTGCTAAGCCAATCAGCATGCTATAAATCATTGGCTGGGACCTGCTGGCCAACTTGTGCTGTACTGATTCACAGCGCAGATGAGGCAGCTGGCGCACATGCCCCCCACCCAGAAATGCCTGGTCACTTACATGTACGTGATCTGGCGCAGTGGGGCCACCCTGCTGCAGTAAAAAGGCGGTGCAAGGTCTGCTAATGGTTAAAATTTCAAACAAAGAGGAAAAAAATTCAAAGCCGTTAGAGACTAGATAAGTGAGAGATAAGAACATTGGGATGACTTGGGCAGAAAAGACATTAGAAAAGGCTTCTATTTGATATGAAAAGTGAAATTCTGCCTGAAAAGGTGAACTTAAAATTAATTTGCACACTCAGTTATAAGGCTCTGAAGAATACTTCCCTAGGGAAGACTGTTGTACATATGTAACAAAAATATCTATTTCCAGTGTTTTCTCAGCTATAGCGCTGAACTTTGAACTACCTGATTGTACATTGTTCTTTATAACAGACGCAGTCATCAATACTTAAGTATACCACTAGCTCTGGTCAGGACAGTTTAGTGTTTTATCACAGCTGGTACAGTTACTTGTCTGTATACCGAGATTCAGAGATCTCTGTAAAGAAAATTGTATTAACATTCATATAGCCACACTGTTATATAAGAGTGAAGCAATCCTTCTAGAGCTGCCAAAAGAAAAAACATTTATGATAGCAGAATGACAAGACTAATTATAACAACGTGTCTGAGTTACTAAATGAAACTCTTTATTTTTCACTATGGAAGAAACATCAGATCATTTGTTAATACCTTTTAAAGGAAAAATGATTATCAATCTACAACTGTGCACGCTTGTGATCACCAAACAGATCTCTTTCTGAGACCCCTCTCCAATCATTTCTGTATCATTGCCTAACCACCTCTGCTACCTCTGTCCCTGAAAACATTGGCAAGAAGAGTAAGGCCCCTTTAACACTGGCTGTCCTATCAGGTCCGCCTGTCAGTTTTTCAGGATGCCTGATAAGACCCTCCAGTCTCTTCTATAGAGCAGCAGATATCCGATCAGGTCTACCAAAAACAGACGGTGGTCCTATGCCCCATCTGTTTGGTGGATCGGATGGCATCGGATGGAAACAGACAGGCGGTCTGTTTCCATCTGATTGCCCCATAGAGGAGAGTGGTACTGTGTCCATGTCCGCTCTGCATAGCGGACCTGTCATCCGCATGTTCAGTGGGGATCAGCAGAGGGATTCCCCCCCCGCTGAGCAAGCGGATTCCGCTTAGTGGAGGTGCCTGTGTGAAAGGGGCCTTACACCAATACTTTCATTTTAATAAGAAAAGATTAACCTTTTTATATTTTTTTCATTCAGTCCTAAACAGTGTACTGCATAATACATTGTGGGCAAAGAACCCAATGTTATAGATGTGAACATGTACATCTGCATTTTAGCAATCACTGCATATAGGTAGAAAAGCACATCTGAAGAGGAAGAAAAATCATTGAAGTGTCTAACTGAAGAGATTTAGCATTTGACAAGAAGTAAAAATACTCCATAAACATAAAACATATGCTTTTTGCAGTTTATTTATTCATTTTTCATAAATAACAGCAAAAAGAGCATAGTAGCAGGGCTTTTTTTCAGTGGGAACCTTGGGGAACGGAGTTCCGGCACTTCCAGCACTAAATATACTGTATGTAATGGCAGCGGGTGCTGGGGTGTGCTGGAGGGTTTTTTTTTTTTACTTTCTGCTATAATACATATATAATTGCTCTGAATGGGAGAACACAGAAATCCATGTTCCTGCTTAGCAGGAATACAAGATCTCGATGTTCTCCCCTGTCAGAACGGTGATCTTCCTTGTTTACATCGTTCTGCCTCTCTGGGTGGCCGGCGGACCCGCTGATTGGCTCCCTCTCTGTCCAATCAGCATGCTCGTGCCTCAGAGACTCAGATGCCGCTGCACGAAACAGTGCACAGGTATGTAGTTTCACGCAGCCTGGCCACCTTGCCGAAGTAAATGTGCGGAAGGCGGCATGGAAGTGGTCAACGTCCAAGTGTTTGACGTGCCTAAATGAGTTTACAACCACCAAGCATTTCTTTTCTGTCAAAACGCTGCTGCCAGGAGGAAAGGCGTCTAGGAGAGATAGCAAAATGTCCAGTGTGCATGAGGCCTAAATAGGATCTGCAGTCAAAACATTTTTTTTTCATTTTGGATACACAGGGAAGGCCAAGCACATCTCCCCAAAGTAGGGAGAAACCCCACGTTTGATAGCTGTCAATAGAAATGGTATCTTAGTGACAAGACATCATCTTCTGTTGTTTGTGTGACCATAACATTTAAAATGTACCCTCACAGTTTGTTCTGGTGATAAATGGTTGTAAGCACAAATAGTGAGAGTGCATAATCAGCAATTACATTATTTATTATTTATTTCAGGTACTTATATAGCGCTGTCAATTTACGCAGTGCTTTACATATACATTGTACATTCACATCAGTCCCTACCCTCAAGGAGCTTAAAATCTAAGGTCCCTAACTCACATTCATAGATATACTAGGGCCAATTTAGACAGGATCCAATTAACCTACCAGCATGTCTCTGGAGTGTGGGAGGAAACCGGAGTACCCGGAGGAAACCCACTCAGGCACATTAAAATGTCAAAAGTTCTAACCTGTTCCTTCTCAACTCAAAGCTAAAAGAAAAATTTAATTGGAGGTTCACTTTTATTGTCAAGCTAAACTATGAGAGGAAATGTGCAAGCACTTCAGAGGGACTTACAAAATGCAATACATTGTTAATGAAAATTGTTTCTAGGCTATATAGAAGGGGATCATTTATTCTTATAAACGCAGGCTTTACAGAGTAATGAACATCTAAAAGGTTTCCATGAGGCCACTATGGTCCAAAAATTATTATTTGTTGTGTAATATGTGGGAAACCTTACTTACCGTATATACTCGAGTATAAGCCGAGTTATTCAGCACATTTTTCGTCCTGAAAAAGGCCCCCCTCGGCTCATACTCGAGTCAGTGTCTCGTCTGAAAAGTCTATGTATGTACGCTGAACAGCACACATACATAGGCTGATTGACTGCAGTGCACAGTGACTGCCAGTGATTGGCTTATCACTGTGCTGTGGGCGGGGACAGGTCCGGAGCCGGAGCGCAGGTTGGAGTCTGAAGAGGAGAAGAGAGATGGTACTGTGCTCCCTGTCCCTGAGTAATGCCGATTTTCAGTGTAATGGCCCCGTGTAATGCCGATTGTCAGTGTAATGGCCCCTGTGTAATGCCGATTGTCAGTGTAATGGCCCCTGTGTAATGCCGATTGTCAGAGTAATGGCTCAGTCCCCTGTGTAATGCAGATTGTCAGTGTAATGGCTCAGTCCCCTGTGCAATTCAGATTGTCAGTGTAATGGCTCACTCCCCTGTATAATGGTTCAGTCCCTGTGTAATGGCTCAGTCCCTGTGTAATGATTGAGTTCATGGTCTGGCTATAATACCTGTGTTCTGGCTACAATGTCTGTGTTCTGGCAACAATACCTGTGTTCTGGCTACAATGCCTGTGTTCTGGCTACAATACCAGTGTTCTGGCTATAATGCCTGTGTTCTGGCTATAATGCCTGTGTTCTGGCTATAATGCCTGTGTTCTGGCTATAATGCCTGTGTTCTGGCTACAATACCTGTGTTTTGGCTACAATGCCTGTGTTCTGGCTACAATACATGTGTTCTGGCTGTAATACCTGTGTTCTGGCTACAATGCCTGTGTTCTTGCTTACCAGTAGCTGCTGCATTTCTCACCCTAGGCTTATACTCGAGTCAATACGTTTTCCCAGTTTTTTGTGGTAAAATTAGTTGCCTCGGCTTAAATTTGGGCCAGCTTATACTCGAGTATATACAGTAAATCATATAGTATACAGAAGGGTGGACCAATGGGCAAGATTATTTGCACCCTAAAGCTGAATTCCAGCCACGTTTTATTTTTTATTTTTTTAGAAACAGTGTTAAGGGGCTGTGACTGTCAAATATTTATTTATGCCTGTGTTCCGGTTTCATAGATTTTTCTTCACTTACTGTCTATTAGAGTTGAGCGAACCTCTGGAAGTTCGGGTTCTGCTGGTCCGTCCGAACTTCGGGACAAAGTCCGGGTCCGGGTCCGGACGGAACCCGAACGATCGCACGGACAAATCTTGTCAATATACCGAAGATGGTAATTAATTATGAAAAGTCTGTGTCAAACTTCTACTAGGTGTAAGTGGAGGTAAAAACGAAAAAAATACAAAAATAAAAAAATTTTTATAAATTTCAATAAAGGGACAGGGGTAAAAAAACATCCCGTGAACGGGATGGGAATGGGGGTAAAATGAAGGAAAACGTCGGGAGATCCCGAAAGGTCCTGAAACAATGTCGGTAAAAACACGGATTTTCAAGCCCAGGGGTAACTAAAGTTACCCCAAGCAACAGGCACGCTAGCAAGCCCAAGGCAGGCCTGGGCCTGGGCCTGAAACAGGG
>BLSH010313024.1:827357-838722 GCA_018402905.1 Glandirana rugosa
GTAGTGGGGTACAACGTTGCATGACCACGCAATTGTCAGCTAAAGCGTCGCAGTGCCATATCACAAAAAATGCTCTGGCCCTACAGTGGGAAATCCTTCCGGGGCTGAAGTGGTTAAGTACTAGCAGCTGTGTAAAACTCTGAAATCAGTGGGTTTCTCTCTTTGCTGAAGCTCGGTGGGTGGGGTTGTGATGTCACAAGCCTCCCCACCCACTTCTATACTGAGAGATTGAGGAGGAGGGAGAGGGGAGTGTAACATTTTCTGCTCCTTGAAGGAGATAAGCAAATTGCTTGTCACTCACAGAGCATGGGGCTGATAGGTCTGTGTATTTTCCTGTTAGTCTGACTTTCTCTTCCTGAAAAAAGATAAGGTCATTACTCACAGTTGGATTAACTCTTTGTGGCAAGACTGGGCACAGATGACATGACATGCTATACTCTACCAGGCAGAATTCTTAATTCTTTTTTTTTGGGGTTTACATCCACTTTAAAGAGCTCTCCTGATACATTTAAAATTAATTATATAGTGATGTGAAATGATGTATGTACAAATACCTTACATTATTTGTTCTGAAAACCACAATCATTATCAAGCATAAAAACATGTTTTTTCCTTCTCTATGCTCCTTCCCATACAGGAGCCAAATTTGTGAGCATTACCTTTATGGGTGGTGGCAGAGCATAGCTGCCACCTCCCCCTTTGTATGATCTTAAAAGGCTAATTACAGAAAAAAATGTACCAAACTTTATATGTAAAAAAAAGCACATAAATAACTTAATAATCAGTCATGGTCTGTGCTGTGCATTAGGTAGCAGAGCATTGTTTTGTCACCCCAACCTGCATGTACACAGATTGGGCACGAGTGAGCAGCATTTACAGAGCTCTGGTGTGAGAGCACCTTTGTGTGTTCTTTACTGTGGCAGCCCTACCCCCCCCCTTTGCATTCCTGTGTTGGTATGCCCCTCCCCTTGCATTCTTGCAAACACAGGGAGAGGGGGAAAAAGGCCATCAATCAAAGCTTTCATCTCTTTTAGATAGCTTTAGTGGAAATAGGGGGAACACACTGTATACCTGTATTTTAGCCTGTGTTACACTTAGAAACATGGGGCTACGTGCTACATGCACTTAGGTGAGTGAAGCAGCCTTAGAACGCCAACACGTCTTCTTTAACCACCTGCATGCAAAGGACCTATTCCCACTGTATGTTATTTTACAAAAAATATTTTTTGTTTTGCCCCCCCCCCATGGCATTACTTCAAATGCCCCTTTTTAACATTAGCTTTCCTATTAGCCTTGAAAATGGCCATATTTTAGAATCATGATTCACACCTCATAGACAATGGGTTGTGCTGCTAAGTTTGGGTTTCCTACATTTCAAACAGGCTTTGATGACCCACCTTCATATCAAACCTGGGCAGATTCTTTCACCCCTATATATCAGTGCCTAAGAACTCCATGCTGGTGTCACATTACCACATGTGTGGTGCCCCTTCCATTATCCTTTATGTGGATCTTCTCCTAATACTGTATGGGATTACAAATCCACATCCTCTCGGAATACATGAATGCTGACTAAATAGCTATATTACTATCCTTATACTACACCTATGGAGGAGCACCATTGCCACTCTAATCTACTGAACTACAACCCTCCCACCCCTTCCCACTTCTATTACATGAGAGAGTGTTTGTAGTTCACAGAAGATTACTGGGAAAGCTAATAGCATTGTTTGAGATTTAAATTCAATGCACAGGAAATTACAAGGCCACTGGATTTCTAGCAGGATTAACATGGATTTCTCCATACTTGCAGAAAATTTACTGGCCATAAAAAAATAAAACAAATGCAGTTGCCACATCTAATGTTATAAGCGCATTAAATTACATTTTTGTGCTTGGGTTTAGATATACTGTACTGCCCCCTGACAATGTTTTATATCTCTCAGTGCAAGACTTTATTGAAGCGAGCACTGAACTTGAGTTTCTTGAGCCCACCTTCTGTGGTCATTATGAGGGGAACTCACTTTACCTTACATATTTTTTTTTCCATTTATTGTATATTATGGAGAATGCAGCAGGGGAAGGTGGAACAGGCAAAGGTTAGCTGATACACCAAAACTTCCCAAAATTTGGGATGGCATTAGAGTCTAGCTTTCAGGTTGCCTTTAGTGCCATCAGGATCAGGCACCATCTTTAGCTACACTGGAGAATTAACCCTCAAAATAATATGAAAACAGATACTAAAATAAAATTTTATGTAAAAAATAAATATATCGTTAGTACAATTAATAGGTATAGCTATGTATGCTATAAAATATACAATATAGGATATTAAAATAAAATCATGCTCAAACATAAAGAAAAATAATTTAGATTACTGTCCTCTAACAACATGTTGCTTGTATGCCTAGAAACATCTGTTTCAAGGCTATCCAAGTCACCTTTTCAATCACAGTGCTTTGCCCCCATGAATTCTACATAATGAGCCCTGCGCTTAATTTAATCTAGTCATCAGAAACTCATGGATGCATAACTTTTTTTTTCTGTTCACCCACATGCTCCTTTGTAATCTGTTCTGATCTCTTGCTCTTACATGTGCGGCCTCATTCTTTACAAGAAGGGAACGAAGTGTGAACCCAGCCCTGGAAACCATTTTGTTTTATTTGACTGTGCAATAGGGGGATATATAAGTAAGACAGTCACCTCCAGCCAGAGCAGTGGAACAAATGAAAGGAATTATAGACCAATGTCTTTCTACACCCTAGCTGATTAAGCATGTCTGAATATCAAAGCCTTCATTCCCATCCCTTTATGATTTATTACATACTGTAACTGACGGAATGCTTATTTCAAATTTTGATCAAGCCCAGGCATTGATTTACTGTACCATGGTGACAAAATATTTTCCATTCATATTATTTAAATGGGAATATGACTTGTTATGGGAGAACGTGACATACAGTTGTACTCATAAGTTTACATACCCTGGCAGAATTTATTATTTCTTGGTCATTTTTCAGAGAATATGAATGAGAACACAAAAACATTTCTTTCACTCATGGTTAGTGTTTGGCTGAAGTCATTTATTATCAACTGTGTTTACTCTTTTTAAATCATAATGACAACAGAAACTACCCAAAAGACCCTGATCAAAAGTTTACAAAAGCCAGTTCTTAATACTGCGTATTGCCCCCTTTAACATCAATGACAGCTTGAAGTCTTTTGTGGTAATTGTGGACGAGGTTCTTTATCTTCTCAGATGGTAAAGCTGCCCATTCATCTTGGCAAAAAGCCTCCAGTTCCTGGAAATTCTTGGACTGTCTGGCATGGACTGCACATTTGAGTTCTTCTCAGAGTGGCTCAATGATATTGAGGTCAGGAGACTGAGATAATGGCCACTCCAGAACCTACACTTCTTCACTTTATTCTGCTGTAGCCAGTGACAGGTTGACTTGGCCTTATGTTTTGGATCATTGTCATGTTGGAATGTCCAAGTACGTCCCATGCGCAATGCAAATATTCCTCCAGTGTTTTTGATAACATACTGCATTCATCTTGCCATCAGTTTTGACCAAATTCCCTGTGCCTTTGTAGCTCACACACCCCTAAAACATCAGCAATCCACCTCCGTGTTTCACAGGCCTTGCTGACTCCTCTCCAAATGTAGCATTTATGGTTGTGGCCAAAAGGCTAAATTTTGGTCTCATCACTCCAAATGACTTTGTGCCAGAAGGTTTGAGGCTTGTTTCTGGGCTGTTTGGCATATTGTAAGCAGGATCATTTGTGGCATTTGCGTAGTAATGGCTTTTTTTCTGGTGGCTCCACCATGCAGCCCATCTTTCTTCAAGTGCCTCCTTATTGTGCATCTTGAAACAGCTACACCACATGTTTTCAGAGAGTCCTGAAGTTATTTGTGGGTTTTTCTTTCCATCCTGAACAATGTTCCTGGCAGTTGTGGCTGAAATTTTAGTTGGTCTACCTGACCGTGGTTTGGTTTCAACAGAACCCCTCATTTTCCACTTCTTGATCAGAGTTTGAACACTGCTGATTGACATTCTCAATTCCTTGGATATCTTTTTATATCCCTTTTTGTTTTATACAGTTCAACTACCTTTTCCCTCAGATCCTTTGACAATTCTTTTGCTTTCCACATGACTCAGAATCCAGAAACGTCAGTTCAGCACTGGATGGAAGATGCAAGGGTCTGTCAGGAGTCCAGAAACTCACTGACCCTTTTATACACACTAATTACAAGCAAACAGATCACAAATGAGGATGGTTACCTTTAATAGCCATTCAAACCCCTTTGTCAACTTGTGTGCATGTTATCAGACCAAAATCACCAGGGTATGCAAACTTTTGATCAAGGTCATTTGGGTAGTTTCTATTGTGATTATGATTTAAAAAGAGTAAACACAGTTGATTGACAATAAATGGCTTCAGCCAAACACTAACCTCGAGTGAAAAATGTTTTTGCGTTCTCAGTCATATTCTCTGAAAAATGGCCAAGAAATCATAAATTCTGCCAGGGTGTGTAAACTTATGAGCACAACCGTATGGTTATAACATATATGGACATACAAACATAGATGTTGTGCTGCTATATTTCTTCAAGATTCAATACCGGTATCAATCCTTCTGCTCACTTTTGAGACAGAACACAAGGATGCCTGCTTGGCGTTATATACCTAATTAAAAAAAAACATTATGGATAGTGTATGGGAGGGTTATAATCCATTTCATTTTTTGTTCCATCTGTGTCCTATTGAGGACATATCCTGTCTTATAGACAAACAATAGTGGGAAGAAGTCTCTGCAAAGGTAGGATAACCCCTCTGACAATTTTCACTAGAACAATTATCCCCATTGGAAGTTTTTCCCTCTCTTCCTGTTCTGGAAAAAAAAAATGTTGGGTTGCCAATGACTTTTGGCCCATGTGACAATGCTCATTAGGACAAATAAAAACCTTACCGAGGTTCTAACCACTTCTTGCCACTCTATCCAAAATAAAAAAAAGTTTTTGCTTATGATAAACTTTAAGTATTAAATAAAAGTACTCTGTGGAAACAGACAGCATTCAAATATCTATATATCAATAAATGTTGGTTCACCTGTCTGCTTCCTACAGAACGCAATTAGGCATTTGGCTGTGGTAAGCACATGGAAAAAATAACTTCTGGTCACCTTAGACACCCCCAATTCCCCTAAATATCATGCTTGGTGATGTCTTAACCACTTCAATACTGGGTACTTTTACCCTCTTCCTGCCCAGGCCAATTTTCAGCTTTCAGCTCTGCTGCGCTTTGAATGACAATTGTGCGGTCATGCAGCACTGTACCCAAATTACATTTTTATCATTTTTTTCACACAAATAGAGCTTTTTTTGATGGTATTTAATCACTGCTGTTTTTTTTATTTTTTTCTCATTCATTGATGTGTGCTAATGAGGCAGCACTGATAGGCACTGATAGGTTGCATTGATGGGCACTGATAGGCTGCACTGATGGGCACTGATAAGGCGGCAATACAGCAGCACTGATAGGTGGCACTGGTGGGCAATGATGAGGTGGCACTGATGGGCACTAATGAGGTGGCACTAATGGATGACACTGATGGGTGGCACTGATGGATGGCACGGGTGGGTGGCACTGATGGGTGGCACTGAAGGGCACTGATGAGTGACACTGAAAGGCACTGATGGGGGGCACTGGTAGGTACTGGTAGGTGACACTGATTGGCATCACTGATAGGTGGCACTGATGATGAGACACTGATGGCCACTGGCTGGCAGCACTGATGGGCATTAATAGGTGACACTGGTGGGCATTAATAGGTGGCACTGGTGGACATTGATAGGTGGCACTGGTGGGCACTGATAGGTGGCACTGGTGGGCACTGGTAGGCTGCACTGATGTGCACATGTAAGTGGCATTGGTGGGCACTGGTAGATGGCTCTGGAGGACACTGCATAGCAGCAGTGCCTCTCCATGTGCGGGCCCGATGTACCTCTCTCCGCAGCCAGTGATCGCTCTTTTTTTCCCTCACGCTCTCAGCGTGAGTGGGAAAAAAAGCAGATTCATGATCTTTTGTTTACATCACGTGAACGGCTGTCATTGGCTGACAGCTGATCACGTGATAAGGGACCGGCCCCTTACACTGATCTGTGATCAGCCGAGTCTCATTGACGCGGTGATCACAAAGTGCGCCGCCCAGTCCAGTGATATTTTGCTTGTTTGCATACCTGCAGCTGCCCTTATCTCCACTACCACTTGTTATCAACCTTTGGCTTGTTCCTCAACTATGCTTCTGCTTGTTCTCAACCTGCAACCACTTGTTACCAACCTTTGGTTTGTTTACTGATTACATTTCTGCTTGATACTTACCTGCTACTGGACCCCGGCTTGTTCACCTCCTAGTGAGGTGATCCTGAGGACCGCAACCTGGTTCTGGACCTAGTAGCACAACCCATCTCCACCATCAGGAGCTCTGGTTTATATCGGTTAGTGCTTAAACTCTGCACCTCAAGTGAGCATACGTCATCTGCCAGGGTGACCTGCTTGTGTACATCCAGTTGGGCTGTGGAGCCTCTCTACTGCTATTGCTACTGGTCTCCGAGCCTGACCCCTAACCGTCACAGGAAGGTTGTTGAAGTGGGGGGGGGTTAGTTGGCTCTGTAATTTTGGAGGTGTAAGGGAGAGGGTGAGGTAGATGTCTGGGAGGGTCATGGGGGGTAAGGTGGATGGTGGGGAGCCTGGTAAGGAAGGGATTGCGGTGGCTGACAGCTCATTTTGCTATTGTAGGATTAGCCAGAAAAGGTTCTAATTTTGGGGCCTAACTTTCTTAACTTCTGGGCTAAGGCCTCATTTACATAGGTGTGCTACAGCTCTTCTTCCAATTTGACAGCAACGTGGGGGCAGCCTCATGTCCCACACTGTTTGCATTTAGAGCCATGCACCCATATGGCTGTCAAATTGGAAGCAGCGTCCCAAATAGCATTATTGCGATTGCCTGCAGCGGGGTGCATGGAACATTTGTGTATCCCTATGCGGGCAAACGCGGGCCTTGAACAGATGTTCACTGTAGTATGCCAGTGTAAAGCCAAGTGCGCTTCATTTGTGTGTCCATGCAAAACATGTGCCGTGCTTGCACAAAAACATGCGCCTGTGAAATCAGTAAAGTCAATCAGCCCCTTCCATGGCTGGAGCATCTCCCTTGAAATCAATTAGAATTAAATAATTGTTAGATATATTTTAATAACTTTCATTTTTGGATTTTGTTTCTTAAAGAGTAACTCCACTTAAAAAAATCCTATGGGTGATCAATGTACATTGCAAGGATTTTAACAAACTTTCTAGCAGATTCCTACTTTTTTTCAATATGAAGAAATTGCTATTTGTTATACCATGTTCATTCTACTGTAAACTGAATATGAATGGAAGGGACTGGTTCATTATAACCATCTGGTGCACACTCAATGTTCTAATGAGGAAAGCTGCAGGGTCTGCATCCCTTTAGAAATACTCACCCCTCACCAAAACTGAAATTATTATATCTTAATAAAGACTTCTGGGAATATCAGTAAGCCAATCTCACAAACAGGTAACAACATTTCTGGTAGCATTATCATATTGCATTGAATTTAAAAGAAAATTACAGTGACTGAAGACTGAAAAGGGAAGGTCATTTTAATTACAATATATTACAACATGGCTTGTGTAACAATTGTATTTTTTTTTATGCGCTATATTTTCCACAAAAGTTCAGTTACTATTTAATTAATTTTTTTTAAAGGGTAAGAAATTAGGCCAATATACTGCCTGGAATGCTACATAATAATAATTTAAAAAAACCATCAGAAAGTAAAACTGAGGCTGCAGGACAGGTGAACGTAGTGTTTATAACTCATCTGCCCATGTACGGTCAACAAAAGCAATATATGATGTATACTTCATCATGAGGTTTGAATGTGACTTTTTTTTTTAACTAACAGAACTTGTGCATGTCTAGGATTTTCACACAGCACAAATAGCTTATATTTGGCTTTTCAAGTAGCAGAGCTTCTCCAAGTATTGTTTTGTCTATCGATAAAGCTTGAGAGGTAAATATGCATGTAAAGTACATTTCACACAATTCAACACTGATGCTAATCTTATGCTTCCTATCAACAGAACCATAAAAGAGTGTCTTGTTTAGATTCTTGCGCTTGATGTCTTTATCACCACAATTTGCGTAAGCCCCTCGATTTATTCCCTATGAAACAGCTGCTGTAATCTGATAAAAAAAGATTTTGTCAGGCATAGAGGTTAAAAGTTTACAGATAAGCAACAGATTAACATTACCTACTGTTCGATTATTTCTAGGTACGAGGGCAGAACAATATTTTTGCTTCTAGGGATGGCAACACTATAAATAAAACATTCTGCATTTACTTTGAATGGTAAATTAAGGTATGGGAATATGTAGCTCCAATTTGAGTGCCAATAAGAATGTAAGAAACAGAGCTTCTTGAATATAAGTTTACAGCAGATCCCCTGTGAGAGGGGACATGCAGTTCATGAGTGATCAATGTTGCTTTCAACTGGCACCATTTTAATGTCATAGACTTGCTATGAGAGCGGGTGGTTTCCTTATCATTCTTAGCCCTTTTTTGAAAGTAGCTTGCCTATTAGCTCTAAAAACAGCCTGAAGTTAACAGCAAGATTCACACCATCCCCCTAGACTTTAATGGACTAGGCCTCAAAATTCTGGTTCACTGGTCTGCACATGTATGATACGTTAAAATGAGGATTCAGATTAAACTGTAAATCCATATGTGACTGGTTCTCTTTAAAGTGTAACTTTACCCATAACAACTTGAAAAAAAATAATGTTCTTTAGCAAGGAACATACATTGCACATTAATAATTATGCTACCAAAATGAGCGTGTGCTGTAAATTGCCTCTAGCATTGTTCCTGATTCTTCTTGTTGGAGGCTGCCATTTTGCTGAAGCCCAGAGCCCCAGCTGTAAATCATAAAGTAGAACTGAACCCATCAATATAATGGTTTCAAAAAACAGTTACATTCCTGGAATGTTCTGTCAGGATAGCAAACCCATCAGATTAGTGAACGTTCCGTCAGATGCGCACCGCTGATGATCCACCGCTACCAGGTTTGCTAATCTGACAGAACACCCAGCTACGTCTTGAATTTCAGAGTCATTTTAGTAATAAAGTGAGTGTATATAAATAAGTATAGTATATTGACATTTGTGATGCTGTTTGGATGTTTAATTTTGAAAGCCTACAGGTTTAGCGCTGAGCAGTGTGGGGTGTACCAAAAAAAAGCCTTCACCACCTTCCTACTGCTGGTATCCAGTTTCTTTCAAAATGTAACATCAAATCAGCATCATAGATGTCAATACACTATATTTTTTATATACACTCACTTTATTGCTAAAATTACTGTGAAATTCAAGATGTAGCTGGGTGTAGTAAAATGTCCACTGGTTCTGTTCTGTCAGATTAGCAAACCCATGCGCAGCTGATGGGACGTCACTTCCGTTCACTAATCTGATGGGTTCACTATTCTGACAGAACATCAGGATTGTTAACTGTCACATTTGGTTGTGTCCATCCAATGGCTGGTGTCATTACTGATCATATGTGTAGCACCATGGCAGTGGCAGATCAAACAGAATCAGATTCCTTGGCTGTAAAGGATAGGAGGGTTTAATTCCGCTTTAAGGCTGTCAGCAGGATGACCCCATTGGGTTGGCGGCCTGTGGCAGGGCGGTCCTTCTGTCTTGTTTATCCTCCCTTTGGCATTCTGAAACATTATGCAACACTCTTACTTGATGTAAACGTATTATTTTAGGCACACTGTGACACCTTGTTCTGTTTGAGCTGAATTTATATCACCTGTTCCATTTGCTGGGCTCGGGCGAGGGGAGACGAGTTGGGGGAGGGAGGAGTGTGGTGTATTTTTTTGGACATGTGTTAAGGTAGTGTTAGTAGGCCTCTGTTAGAAATAGTCAGTGCTTTAGATAGTGCTTGTATGATTGTACTGTATTGTTCGGCCCTTTTGAGGCCTAAACTTTTGGTGGCACTGTTTTTGTTTTGCCACCGGTGTTTTATGTTCTATATCTTTTGAAAAACAAGTACAAAAAAAGGCTGTCAGCAGATCGGCCTCTACAAATTAAGCAGTGCCTAAAAATGGAGAGCAGCTGAGCATTTATAGAGCAGGGGTAGACTGTTTATTACTGGATTTTAAACAGTATAGGCACTTATTTTAATGTTTTACATAGCTATACCTGCAAAAGGGGCCAGCCTGAAGTGATCTAGCAGTACATAATATTCTGATTAAAGCAGCATTTGACAGCCATAATATTTTGTATCACATTTAACAACAAATTAAAATTCTTAATATTATGAGACATTAAAAGTAGAGTTGAGCGAACCCGAACTGTAAAGTTCGGGTTCGTACCGAACTTTGCGGTGTTCGGGACCTGAACCCGAACTTTTGAAAAAAGTTTGGGTTTGGGTTCTGGTATTTTTTTCCTGCTTGTTGAATAGCTGCAGGGCAGCCAATCAACAAGTGTTTCACTGGTTTGCCCTTAGAAGCCATCACAGCCATGCCTACTAATGGCATGGCTGTGATTGGCCAATGCATCATGTGACCCAGCCTCTCTATGAGCTGGAGTCACGTAGTGCTGCATGTCATATGGTCTCAGGCTAGTGTAGGGAGAGGATGCTGCTGGTGCTGTGAGGGACAGATTGCAGATATAATAACATCTCATCCTGTATTACAGAACGATCTAATTGTGGACTAGGTAGAGGTTACTACTACTACTGCTTTTAGGGACAGATTGCAGATCTAATAACATCTCATCCTGCATTACAAAACAATCTGACTGGACTAGTTAGAGTTTACTGCTTAGAGGGACAGATTATTGTTCTAAAATCATCTCCTAGTTCTATAGGGTCAGGTTCCTACTGTTGCTGTAAGGTACAGATTATTGTTCTAAAATCATCTCCTAGTTCTATAGGGTCAGGTTCCTGCTGTTGCTGTAAGGCACAGATTATTGTTCTAAAATCATCTCCTACTGCTATAGGGTCAGGTTCCTGCTGTTGTAGACAGGGAGATTCGTCATTTGAGATTGATCAGGTCAGTCTAACAAAACATTACGTCCTACTCTACAATAATCTAGACGTTAGACAGGGATTTTCGTCATCATCATCATTGGAGATGGATCAGGTGTTAATCTAGCAAGACATTATGTCCTACTCTACAATAATATAGACGTTAGACAGGGAGTGTCGTGGTCGTCGTAGGAGAGGGATGTGATCGGACTCTGGTATACTGTACGTCGTGATGCACTGAGGTCG
>BLSH010313024.1:876216-898851 GCA_018402905.1 Glandirana rugosa
TATCCCAGTCCAAGGACGACAACGACATTCCCTGTCTATAATCTGTCCCTTACAGCAACAGCAGGAACCTGACCCTATAGGAGTAGGCGATGATTTTAGAACAATAATCTGTCCCTTACAGCAACAGCAGGAACCTGACCCTATAGAACTAGAAGATGATTTTAGAACAATAATCTGTCCCTCTAAGCAGTAGACTCTACCTAGTCCAGTCAGATTGTTCTGTAATGCAGTATGAGATGTTATTAGATCTACAATCTGTCCCTAAAAGCAGTAGTAGTAGTAATCTCTACCTAGTCCACAATCAGATCGTTCTGTAATGCAGGATGAGATGTTATTATATCTGCAATCTGTCCCTCACAGCGCCGGCAGCATCCTCTCCCTACACTACCCAGAGAGCTTGTGACATGCAGCACTAAGTGACTCCAGCTTATAAATGGGCTGGGTCACATGATGCACTGGCCAATCACAGCCATGCTATTAGTAGGCATGGCTGTGATGGCTTCTATGGGCAAACCAGTGAAACACTTGTTGATTGGCTGCCCTGCAGCTATTCAACATGTGTGATCAAATACCCGAACCCAGAACCCGAACCCAAACTTTTTTTCAAATGTCCGGGTTCGGGTCCGGGTAACGGACACCCCAAAGTTCGGTACGGACCCGCTCAATTCTACCCAGAACCCTTGGGAGTAGTACATGGCTGGGAGGAGGCAGTTCCAGAAACTGTAATCCTCAGTGACCCCCAAAGAGTCTGCTTCTCGTGCCTCCACAAACTTGCGGTGCATGAGCTCTCTCGTGCTTCAAAGCTTGCGAAAGGACCCGATAATACGTGGCATCAAGGTGAAAGATCACTATTGGTTGGCAACCTTCCTTGACCACTGTTACAAGGGGAAAGTTTCAGAATTCATCCCATCCCCACAGACGAAGCAGAAGATGAAATCTCTTGAGGACACCTTAAAGAGGAGTTTATCTAATGCTTTATCCGGCTCTGGTAGTGATGCAGGCCAGGTCAATAACATGCAGGCAGGTTGAGGTACACAGGGATCAGACAGAAGAGTGGTCGTAGGCAAGCTGGGGGTCGGTGCAGGCAGAGTCCAAGCAGATGTGGGGTCAGCCCGGGTCACAGGTAACAGGAAGCTCAGAACGGATCACACAGAAACGCTGTAGAACGGAACAGCACCGATTGCAAGGTGCTGTCAGCTTAATTGGCTGTCTGGGGACCGTGCCGGCGCGCACGCATGCATTGGCGCGCACACGCGCGCAAACGCTACGTGCGCCCGCGCATGGGTCTCCTGGCCCAAATTTCAGAGGCGGAAGTGGTCTCCTGACAGAGGCACAGTGGAGAAGGGGGCCACCTAAGTGATGCATTTCGTCCTCTGCGCCCAGGGCTGTTAGCTTCCACATGCCATCGGCAGCGTCTGCATCATATGGTGGACTATTTTCTAGGGGCAAAAACAGAGATGGAGAGCTTTCCAGTTGATCCACTGGGTTACTGGGTCTTGAGACTAGACGACTGGATAGAACTTGCCCAGTTCACAATTGACCTGCTGGGCTACCCTGAATCCAGCATGCTTTCCGAACGGGCATTCAGTGCTGCCAGAGGTTTTGTTACTGACAATAGAGCGCGCCTGTCCACAGACTCCGTGGACCGGACTACCATCAGCTATGAAGCCCCTGATGCCAATACCACTGATTAAGTGTTTTTGGGATATGGAATCTCTGCAGGACTTCTAGGCTGCCTAGTGTTGTGGGTGTTGATTTCACCTAAAAGAAATGTTTTGGTGTAGGTTTCATGGGCACAATTAACATCCATAGACCAATTTTTCCCCACCTGTTTGACAGGTGCATATCATTTCAATTTTTGAAAGCAAGGCCAATTCTTGCTTTCATCAAGAGTACCTCTATAGGGTTACGGTGTGAAAGCACCACGGACACCCAAAGACAAATATCTCTGCACCTGTTTGACAGATGCATATCATTTAAATTTTTACAGCAAGGCAATTCTTGCTTTCATCAACAGTACCTCTATAGGGTTACGGTGTGAAGGAACCTCCGACACCCAAAGACCAAATTTTCTGCACCTGTTTGACAGGGGCATATAATTTCAATTTTCAACAGCACGGCAATTCTTGTTTTCATCAAGAGTACCTCTATAGGGTTACGGTGGGAAGGCACCTCTGACATCCAAAGACCAATTTTTCTGCACCTGTTGCTTCTATCTAAAGTCTGCAGAAGAGACACCAGAATTTATCCAAAAAATCTCTAATCTTGTTCCCAGTGCACTACATTGTGGCCTCAGCATACAGACTGGCTCCCCGAGCTGTTGTTTATAAAATAAAGAAATCTTGCAGAGAAGATGTAATTTATTTGGCTTTATAAATACAATTATTGATGCAGCAGCTTCTATACACAGTACAGATGTCCCACTTTACAGGCAGGCCAAGGGGACTCCCCAGGCACGATATTGAAAGACATTTTTCATTTTCATTGTTATTTCTCATTTTTATGCTTTCATTTTAAGCATCAGTAAATCACTGCTCATTTAGAAATTATGTTTTTTACAAACTTTCTTTTCATTGATACCTCCCCCAGGGCAGTACCCAGACCCCCATAACCATGTTATGCCCAATTACTTGTATATAAGCCTTCAAAATGGGCACTTTTGATTTTTCCAGTTCAGGTCCCATAGACTTCAAAGAGGTTCGTTGTTCAGTTCCGAACTTTTGCGCTGTTTTAAAGTTCGGGTGCATATGGAAAAGGGGTAGTTCTGAACATTCCTACTTTCTAGCTGCCTTGTTGGGTGTCATGCACCATTTTCTGTAATGCAACTTGCATTACAGATTTCTCTCTAGGTACTCTGTACTGATATTCTTGTTTTCATTACTTATAGGTATTTTGAACGGCCTATAGCTTGTCACTGGATGTGAAAGAGATACTTGTACTGGAGTTGTGGCCTGTTATTCAAATTTCAAGGAGTGTTTACACCTCTGTAAAGATGTGCACCCTGCAGCATCAAAGTGTAATTTTGACTGTTAATGGTTTCCTAGTGTAGCACCCTCTAGTGTGCTAGAGTAGGTAGTGTTAGGTTTTTGTTGATGTAGGTAAAATGTTTTGGCTTGGCTAGTAGCCACGCCTGTGTTAATTCTGCATTGGGTAAATGATCCAGAGAGGGCTGGTATGACTCAACAGGCAGCATCTCTGGTACCTCCCCTTACTCCTGGAACTTGCTGGAAACTTCCAGAAGAATGGGAGGGAGGTTAGGAGGAGCTTCCTGGAGTATTCATGAGGGTCCTGACCAATCCCCAATGGATGGGTTGGCAGGGGGCAGGCCCTCTCAAATACTCTGGGTCAGCACAGCTGGGCAGGAGAGTTCAGGTGGAAGTTGGATATGGAATTCTAGGAGACTGTCGGTGGGCCCTTGAGAGTAACCAAATAAAACAAAAAGTTCTGCGTTTGTGTCATAAACTCAAACAAAGAAAATCAAAATGTAAAATCAATATGTGTTTAAAGTGAAAAACTGTCTACACCCCAAACTCATTTAAGTGAGACAAAAAACATAAAAAACTTGCAAAAACATAACAATTGAATGTGTTCCAAAAGATAAAAGTCTATAAATTGTGAATGTTGTGTTCAAAATTCCAAGATATACGGTAAACTTCCGGGTGTAATGACACCAAAATAATTCATGTGTAGAGTCCTCTACCACACCAATCCAAAAGTGCACGGTTCCCCCACCAGACAACAATTCCCCTTGCCAGAGCTCCTTGACCCCCTATTACAGAGGGTCAATATGCACTTGTGTGGACACAAAGCCTCCACTCAGCCTCTGGCAATGGATGTTCGATCCACTCAATTTTTAATACTTGTCATGGGGTCCATACAACCATATGTAAGAAAGACTGCAATAGTGTAATACCATTTAAAAACAAGCACGTTTAATAAGTAATATTGCACTTACAGAAAGGGATCCGAAGCAGCACAGCAGCTCTATCGATTTCGTCCCAATGAACTTCATCTGGAGGTCTTGAGAGTAACCCCCTAGTCTGGGGGGGTGACCTCGGGCCTGGGAGTTCAGATGCAGGAGGGATCCTCTGATATCCCAAGGAGGAGTCCTGTCCTGTGGCAATGGAACAAATGTAAGGACAGCAGGAGCCAGTGAGCACGTCCAAGAGATCTCCAAGGAGAAGACAGCCAGGTGGGCTGGTGAGTGTTACAGTCGGGGGGGATTGAGAGGCAGCCTGAGAGGACTGGGTGAGAACTGTCTGAGATGTCAGCCTGGGAAGACTGGAAGCTTAGCCAGGAGGGCTAGAAAAGGGGCAGCTGCAGCCAGGTGGGCTGGCAGTGCCTGAAGAGGTGGTGCTGGGATCAGTAGCCACAGAAGGACAGCTGGGCACTAGGACTTTACTACACAACCATGGGGCCCATGGTCCCTGCCTGTAAAGGGCATTTGTTTAATTCTGACTGAGCCCTATTGTCAGATCACCTAACAGTGTGCCAGCTGGTCCTGGGAATATTGTGCTTCAAGCAAGTGATGTGCTAGAGGAAGCTGAGGAGTGTGTAAATATATTGTACAGAAGTAGCTGTCCCTGAAAAGTTCTGCTAAAGTCAAGTAGGCATCCCATAATACCCTTAACCACATCCAAGTTTAATACCCCTAATAAAAACACAAAACAAAGCTTCAAGGACTGTGTCTTGAATCAAGAGTGCTGTGGAAAATTCAGTTTGCTTGGCTGTGCAGGGTGGGGGATCCCTTTTTCACCAACGGCTCCTGCAGGGGTAGCACTACACTATTAAAGCTGTTTTGAATGTGTGAATATGTTTTCATCATTCCTTGAGTCTGTGTTATATTCTAGAGAGAGGTTATTGATCATGACACATCTGGGTAGGGGGCGATGGATGCCAGCCTTGTGTTCTAACCTTCATATTACATACTCAATACAGATGATACAAAACATTCTTATTCCAGCTTCCTCTAACTCCGGCTCTCTGCAAAAAACAGAAGCCCTTCTTTATAATGACTCTTGAAGAAATACTTCCTCTGATCCACTAATACTTTAATTGGGTGAATGAATTACATCAAGATGATGAGAAGAGCTCACCTGAAAAAAGTATGGTCCATCTGTTCTATGACACTTCCATATCTAAAGGATGCAATAACTGTGTAAGAATAAGTGTTTTCTGCTCTTTTCCCCTACACATGGAATCTGATCCTTGTGAAGCAGATCAACGTATGTATCTCTGAAAGACCCAGCCTCTATGAGACATGTAGATCCACTATGTTTCCTTGTCAAGCGATCTCTTCATTAACCTATATCTCAATTAATGTTTTCATTTTTTACACTTTAGGTACAGCTATAAGGAATTAGAATCTTTTCCAGGTTTTATGGCTGTCTGGGAGTTTCTTTCTCTCCATTTCTCCTGGTTGCGACTGTCATTGGGCCTAAAAGTGAAGGAAAATCCAAAAGTGAGGGAGATGTCATAAAAACAGGAAGAGACATGTTCCAGTAGCATTGTTTAAGAGAGGACTTCACTTTGATGAGATTTCCTTTCACTTCCTGTTGGATCTACTGGACAGCAGTGGGGGTAAATGTAAGGTTTACCAGTTTGTGTTTAGTTTTTGCATCAATAGTAAGTCATAGCACAGTTTCAACTATAGTAGCTGCCTTTCTCTTTAGGCAAGTAGGCCTACTGGCACTTGGATGCCCCAGGAGTTAAAATGGAACTAAACTTATCAATTTAACAGTTAGAAAAACGAATTACATTCTAGTCATGATGGAAATGCTAACTGTCAAATTAGTTTACTCTCAACCAAACTGTCAAATCATCAAATGGCTGGGATCATAACTGATCATGTGTGCAGCACCGTGGCAGTTTCAGATCAAACAGAGGCTACGATGGCAGCTTCCTGACCACTGATATAGCAGTGGTACATGTTGGCAGCAGACAGTAGTGTAATTCGTTATCCAGGCTGTGTCAGGGCAGGCAGCAATCAAAAGTATAACCATATCTGGGGAAAGTCAGGCCAGGTGGCAATCAAAAGCGTGATTCATATCTAGGCAGAGGTCAGGGCAGGCTGCAAATAATACCATAATCCATTACCCAGGCAGGGTTGGTGGCAATCTATAACGTATTCTGTTATCCAGGGAAGGGTTAGGGCGGGCTCCAGTAGTAGAGGTAATCCACGCTCAGGCAAGATGTCAAGCAGGGCCAAGTAGGCGGAGACAAATCAGAAAAAAGTGAAAGTACATGAGCCAGTCAGCACAACATTATCACAAGGGCTTGTGATGTTGAAATAGGGCACCACAGCCCCCCCCCCCAATCAAGGCAAGGGAGGGGGTAAAAACACTGGGATTTTTATTTTTTGGGCTCCAAATAAAAAAAGACAGAACATTTCGGAAAAAAAGTTTTTCTTTGTTTTTGTTACAAAACTTTGTAAACAAGTATGTTTTCTCCTTCACTGATGAGCACTAGTGAGGCTGCACTGACAGGCACTGATGAGGCAGTACTGATTGGCACTGGTGAGGTGGCACTGATGGGTACTGACGATGAAGCACTTATATGCAGCACTGATGGGCACTAATAGGCAGCACCGATGGGCACTGATATGCAACACTGATGGGCACTGATAGGTGGCACTGATGGGCACTCATAGGTGGCACTGATGGGCACTGATGAGGCTGCACTTACAGGCATGAATGAGGTAGTACTTATTGGCACTGATGAGGAAGATAGATAGATAAATATAGAAAGTCTATATGTATTCTCTGCAGTATATACATTTGTGTATATACTGCCATGTGTATTGTGTATGCCCAGGGACTTTTCCATTTGGGATATATCTCTGGTTACACTGAGCATGCTCAGAGGCCTAGCCATTTGGGACATATCTCCTGTTACACTGAGCATGCTCAGGGACATTGCCATTTGGGACATATTGCTTGTTACACTGAGCATGCTCAGAGACTTAGCTGTTTGGCATCTGATCAGTAAATGGTAGATAATGCACTTGGTGCTCTCCATCTCTCTAAACCAAAACTCCCACAACTGTCTTCTCGGACTACATACAATACCATTGCTGAAACTAATTTAAAATTAATAACAATTTTGTGTGTTGTTTAGTATTTCCAAATGATCTTAATTTTCATCACAAAAATGTGATATATGTACCAACATCATAAATCAAAATCAAAATATCATTACCAAAATTCAGAGGGTAACACCACCATTCTATACTCGCACACCAATAAATACCAAGTATCATAGAATAAATCAAGAAACATAGCTCCTAACTGATGTAATTCCACGACCTATAGGTAAATGTCCAAAGAAATGTAGTATTAAGGTGTAGGAGGGTCCCACCACCATTGCAAATTTTGCCATATGTTTTCCATTGGAAAGGACAAGAAGCAGCCTTGTGAATTCCACACCAGCACCAATTGCAGCCTCTTACCAATTGAAAAGCCCCAAAATTAAAGATGATCCTATAGCAGCATGCTGACAGTAATCAGCCATTCTCAGCCTTGGAACCAGATGGCATATCACAGAAACAGGTTGTTCAATGACACTCAGAACTTCCAGGATACATGTGCATTGATCATTTTTTTTGCATCCCAGGGACTTAGGGCTGTTTGACACCACACAGATGGAGTGTACATGCATGTGGCAGCACATTGGCTAACTGGTTAGCACTTCTGCCCGGCAGCACTGGGGTCTTTGGTTTGAATACTAAACACGCTGCTATCCAGTTACAGATTTGTATGCTCTTCCTCTGTTGTGGTGTTATAGTTTCTTTTTCACAAGGTATTATATTTCTGATGGATTTCACAAAATAAATGACATTATATATAAGCAGAGTGTGGGTTTTACACCGAATCTATAACAGTTGTTTTTGGTCAGATATGTATTTATAAGTATGGTGTGATCCTGCACCCATATTTAAATGTTGGATGCTGATGACGAATGTGCTTGTCAAAAATTTGTGTGAAGCAGCCCTCACAAAGATGACATTTCCTGCTTTGTACCCTCCACATGCCCAACAACTTACAACTTGAATTGTTTTGTGTTTGTTAGCACTGATCATGGCCAGAGACTTGAACATTTTATCTTTCCCGTTGTACACTGCACAGATGCATATGTTTATATACATATTCATTTGGCAAGAGTGTGAGTTCCTGGTTAACAGGTGTGAATACTTGAGGCATAGATGAAGAGACAGAATCAATTACACTGGTGGACATGTCCTTTACTGGGTGGGTGTAAGTGTGCTAACTACTCTGCATCCTTGTTTGCTTTGCAACAACATTTTCAAAATACAAATCCACTTCAGTAATGTTTAGAAAGTTAGGAGTAGCTCTTAATTGTGTTCAGGGAACTCTTTGTAGCTTTGTGGAGTGACGTTGGGCTGCCTGCCACAAGTGGGCACAACACAAATTTGATCGGAAGCAAAAAATCAGCGTGGGGGCCCCCTAAATCCAAACCAGGCCCTTAGGTCTCTATTATATAATAAATAATTTTCAATGTCTACATTTTATTAGAATGTTGACTTATAGATATATATGTTTATTCTATCATCATGGTACTACTATATATTCTAGTTATAAATCTGATCATCACAGTGGCTTAGTAGTTAGCATTCAGAGCTAACAACACCCAGGCCATAGATTTAAATCTCACTCTCGCTACACACCACCTTCCTAAAGTTTCAATAGCAAATGGATATGTGCGTAGGTGAAATCATAATTGCCATTAGCATGATACATTTAAACCCTGCAGTGTAAATATTGTACAATGCACGGTGTATACCTATCTCTCGCTAATGTCACTTATGCATTCGCCAAAGCACATATCCATTCGCCATTGCAATTCTAGGGAGGTGGTAGCATCGGTGGGATTTGAGCCCATGAGCTGACTGTTGCTATATATAGATACAAATTAAACATTCAACAATATTTAACATATAATAGAGATGTAACTGTAAATGTTTAATAAATGTAACATTACAAAATAGCAGAGATTGCGCTAACACTCATTATTAGGATTTATTGAACACTTAGGGTTACACAAGTTACATCTCTATTACATGTCAAATATTTTTAAATGTTGAATTTGTATTTCTCCTACGTTCACTGACAGACGCAGCTCTTCATGACATGTGGGTTTATGCTTGTCCTATTAGGAGTTAACTAGGCAGGGAAAGAAAGCAAGCTGGCCCCTCCCACGGGGCTGTCCTCTCTTCCCACATAAACCCCCTACTCTGCTTAGCCCATCAGTTTTAACATGCCTAGTCGCAAGGAGTTGTCCTGCCTCCCTTATGGGACCTGCAGTCCGGATGATGACCGTTCTTTTATTTTGTTTGCTTTTAATTTTATTTGCTTCTATCAAGCTATCTGAAGTCTGCTATCAAGAAGCCGGCTGGGGCATAAAGGATCATTACAGGTCCTGTACTTTCCCCGGGTCCCGCCGCATCGTGCCGGTTCCATGCGGGCGGCCTGTGGGTACCCCACTTGCACCTAGGTTCGTAGGTGGTTTTTGGCCGTCAGCATCCCGTCCCGGCAGGGGTGGAAGGTCTGTGACCAGGTGGCTACCCGCTACGCCCGACAGGAGTGGTGAGTGAGTGCCCCCCTCTCCCCTTTTCAGGCGCTGAGGGGGGGGGCGACGGGTGTCCTAACATGTTTGGAATGTAGCCACCGGTTGGGGGTCCCCTGGGGTCTCCTGGGTCCCCCCCTTCCCCCCACACCGCACTCGTATCGTTTGCACCCTTTTTACTTTCATTCCGGAACAGTGTGGCTTCTGACGGCGCAGCTCTTCTGGCGGTCCTCAGAACAGTTTTTGGCAGAAAACAACAAGCATAGCTGGGCCCTCCTGTGGGTGCTGGTGGTGGCGGGTGCAGTACTCCTGGGTCTCCCTGGCGTTCTGTGGGGCGGTGGTGTGCGGCATTGTGGGGGTGCCTCAAATAGGTTTTCTCACTGCATTTAACTCCAATTCAGGGGAAACGATTGCAGACTACCCTGCTAGGCCTGCTGAGGAGGAATCAGCGGCAGCGCAATCTGCGCAGGGGGCATTTCTGGACCAGCTGAGGGCGGTTTTTGGCGTATTTCTCCCCCGGTTGGAGCCGAGCATCGCTCCAGGGGGCCCTAAGAAGCGCCCTCCTCCCCCCTGTTCTTCAGGGGAGGACTCTGAACCAGAGATAGCCTCGGGGGTCACATGGACCCCGGTAGAGCTTTCTGAAGGTGAACTGGCCCCCTCGGATGGAGAGGAGGACCAGGGGGCGTCGGCAGCGTGCAAAAAAGCGCTGGTATCCACCACTATCTCTGGGAGTCACACTACTCTGCGACTGGACCAAGAGGGTGAGTCGCAGACGTCTGCATATGTTTGCGGGTCTGCCAGGCCTCCTAGGGCTCCTAGGGCCTACCCTTATGATCAGTTCTTTGACCATCTGATCTATCATGAATGGCAGAGTCCGCAACATTCCTTCTCATTGTCAAAACGCTTTGCCATCCGTTATCCATTTGAGGATTGCTTTTTGAAGAAGTGGGCGTCCCCTGCGGTGGACCCCCGATAGCTCATCTGAATAAAGCGACGACCATTCCCCTGGAAGGGTCCCCTTTTTTTAAGAACACGGCTGATAGGCGGACAGAGGCAGTGTCAAAAGCACTTTTTCTGTTAGCAGGGTCAGCTCTGAGGCCGGCCCTGGCATCTGCCATGGCGGCGCAATACTTTTCTGAGCGTATGGCGGAGCTTCAGAATGATCTGGACTGTGGCCGCCTGCTTGATGCGCCGCAGAGGGTTGAGTTTTTGTTTCAGGGTATCAAGTACCTGTGTGATGCAGCCCTGGATCTGCTCCCTATGTTATCCAAAATGGCTGTGTTTGCCGTCATTCTCAGACGAGTCCTTTGGTTGCGCTCATGGTCGGGTGACCACGCGTCCAAGAAAGGTCTTGCAGATCTCCCCTTTCAAGGCGGCCATCTTTTCGGACCACAGTTGGATGAAATCATCAAAGATTTCACTGGTGGGAAGAGCACCTTCCTCTCGGAGCCCCAGAGGTGAGAGTTTCGCCGTAGACAGGGGCCTGTTTTTTCGGGTCAGAAGGAAGGGGAGCGCGATCCGCCAAGGCCGCTGCAGGGGCCGGTAAGCGGCAGTGGCAGCGCAAAACTGAAAAGACAGAGGATAAGCCCTCCTCGGCATGATGGGTTGCCCCCACCCAAGCTTCGGGTTGGGGGACGTCTTCTGGGGTTCGCAGACCGGTGGACTGCCCGCATTTCCGACCGGTGGGTTCAGGAAGTGGTGTCCGCCGGCTACAGGATAACGTTCAGCACTCAAGTGGAGAGGTTTCGAGGTTTCTACTCAAACCTGTTTGTGGTCTCCAAAAAAGGTGGAATCTGTTCGCTCGGTAGTGGCCGCCCTCCATCCGGAGGACGTCCTGGCGTCTCTGGATATCAGGGACGCGTATCTCCATGTTCCCATTTGCCCACGGCATCATTTCTTCGCTTTGCCGTGGGGGACCTCCATTACCAGTTCGTGGCACTCCCTTTCGGTCTACCTTTCGGTCTAGTAAGTTTTATAAGATTGATGTGTCGGCATCCTCGGATGCTGCTTTTGGCCGTAAAGTTTTACAGGCTGCAGTGTAGGTGCGTCTGGTGCCTCCTTAGAGGTTCTTTTGGGTACAGTTGTTACCGTTTACCCACCCCTCTTTTTGACACAGCTTTGGGACATCCCCACATGTCATGAAGAGCTGCATCTGTCAGTGAATGTAGGAGAAAAAGGGAATTTATTAAAACTTACCGTAAAATCCTTTTCTCCGAGTTCACTGACAGATTCAGCACCCACCCCTCTGCGCTCTGTTTCAGTACGGCTTGTTACGAACTGATGGACTAAGCAGAGTAGGGGGTTTATGTGGAAAGAGAGGTAAGCCCTGTGGGAGGGGCCAGCTTGCTTTCTTTCCCTGCCTAGTTAACTCCTAATAGGACAAGCATAAACCCACATGTCATGAAGAGCTGCGTCTGTCAGTGAACTCGGAGAAAAGGATTTTACGGTAAGTTTTAATAAAATCCCTTTTTTATGAGAATATTGAGTTCTATGTCTGCAATATGTGAATTTGTTAATCAAGGTACTAATGCATATTCCAGGTATAATCATACTCAGCAATAATGGTGTAGTGGTCTGCACTCCTAGCTGGCAACAGTCAGGTCATGGGTTCAGATCCCACCCATGCCACCTACTACCTCCCTAGTGTTTCAATGGCGAATGGATATGTGTGTGGGCAAAAGCATATTTGCCGTAAGCGTGATACATTTAAGCCTTCCAGTGTAAATATTATACAGTGCGGGGTTTATTAATATCTCGCTGATGGCACTTACACATTTGCCTAAGGACATATGCATTTGCAAACTCAACGGAGGTCCAAGTATGGGTGGAATTTGATTTGAACCCATGATCTGACTGTTGCTGGCTAGGACCACTAATCCACTATGCTGAGTACAATTATATCTGGAATATTCCATGATTAAATAATTCACATATATAAGTAGAACTCAATATTTTGACATGTAATAGAGATGTAACTGTAAATGTTAAAGAAATATAACATTAAAGAAAAGCAGACATTATTCTGTAACACTCATTAAGAAATGCATTCGTTTGAAGAACAGGAAAAAAATAAACCAGGAAAGGTGATTGATATTTTAAAGACCAGCAAAAGATGTAGAGCACATTCAATATAAGAACGGTTTTATTGTTACATACACACACAGGATCATGGCTAAATCCTGCAGTGTAGTGCCGTATAGGAAACACGTTTGCAATTACTGACTGTAGAACCGTGACTATGCAGATGACAATGCTGATTCAGCTAATGTGCGTTCGCCTAGTTGCTCACACTTTTCTGTTCATCTAATCAAGGTCTTCAGTCTTAATTGTTTTAATTATGGGCAATTGGAAGTACGACCATTGCTTCTCCTTATTCTTAGTAAATCAACCCCTTAGTGTCAGTTAGTGTCAGACTGTCTGCATTATTATCACAGTCCCACTATAAGTCACTGATTGCCACCATTACAAGTATAAAAATAAATAAATAAAAATTCCAGTATATATACCATAATTTGTAGACGCTATAACATTCACCTATTGTTCCCATGTTATCCATGGCAGACCCGACTCTGGTCTGCTCGTCTGTTTCTAGGACTCATGGGACATGCCAAGTTCACATCACCATTTTTTAGCACCTTGCTCCTTATCGTTTTAATCTGTTCAGTGTTGTGTGATCTGAGGTTGTCGGGCTAGTGTCTGTCTGCCTCTGGGAGCTGTGATGAGCTTCAGCGCCCCTCTTTTTCCCCTTTACCCCTGCCCATGTTGGTTGGAGGCAGGGGTCTGGGTGGATGTGCTCCTTTGTGCATAGGCACCACGCCACCACTCTGTGCATGTGACGTCCCCCCAGACGTTCTATTGCCGGCGCATGCTTGTTTGCATCTTGGCTGACATTTGGGGAGCATTGTCTGAGCCTTGGGAATTGGTGTAGCTGCTCCCAGCAAGCACGCCTCTCCTCCATCGTCACGCTAGCATGACGCTAGGCGGGACACGTTGGACATGCTGGGAGTATTTAACATCCTCACTTAGTGATAGCAAGTTTCCCAGTTAGCACATACTGTGCATGTTTGCACTTTGACTATGGACCCTGGCTCCTTGTAATACTATAAGGTAATTACTTTGTGAATCTCATTCTATTCACTTTCATGTTTTTTTAGCACCTGCTTTAAGTTCACTCCCCACATTACATCACAAGTTAGTTTCACAATTCTTCCTTTCCCTTACACCATGGCCACTCTTTCTGGATATACTTGCTTTCCCACTTCTGATGTCCTTTATCTCATTTGGTTATGGGCTCCTCTCACTTTTATCAACCAGATGCCGACGGCCCGCCGTGGATTGACGGTCGCAAAACTGGGCTTGATGTCGCAAACTGGCGTCAGCTGACGGCGGCTGCGAGATTGCGGATTGTGAGCGCCCCACTGGAGGCGCGCTCACTGTTTTCCGAGGGAGCCAAGGAGCGGGTCGGGCAGACTCGATGTCGACCGGCTACCCGCGATCGCTCCCACGCAGTGACAGAACGTAAAGTAAAGTAAACACATCGATCTCCATTCTGACAGGGGGAAGGGATGTGATCGTAGGCTCCCTGTATATGGGAGCCACGATCACTCTCCTCCCCCACTCAGCCCTGCCCCCATACAGTTAGTACCACACACAGGGAACACAGTTAACCTTTAGAGTACCCCCTGCAGGTTAACCCCTTCCCTGCCAGTGACATTTCCACAGTAATCAGTGAATTTTCATAGCACTAATCGCTGTATAAATGCCAATGGACCCAAAAAAGTGTCAAAATGGTTCGACATGTCCGCCACAAATATTGCAGTCCCCTGACTAGTAAAAAACAAAAAAAAATAAAAACCCCATAAATTAATTCTCATCATTCGTAAACGCGGCTACTTTTGCGCAAACCAGTCAATATACGCCGATTGCGATATTTTTTTACCAAAAGTATGAGGAAGAATACAAATTATCCAAAACCGATTAATACATTTGTTTTTTTATATATTTTTTGGATTTGTATTTTAGCAAAAAGTAAGAAATATTTTTTTTTTGCAAAATTGTCGCTCTTTTTTTTGCTTATAGCGGGGATCAGAAATGAGGCAGAGGTGATCAAATACCACCAAAAGAAAGCTCTATTTGTGGGGAAAAAAGGACGCAAATTTCGGTTGGCTACAACGTCGCATGACCACGCAATTGTCGGTTAAAGCGACGCAGTGCCTAATCGCAATAAGGCAATATTTTTAAAAGGCTAAAAATAAAACCTATGTGGCTCAAAGTTAAATAAGTTATAAATGACAAGAAAAGAGCATTTAAAAAATATAAAAATGAGGGAACACTATCATCTTTTAAACGTTACAAAGAATATAACAGAATATGTAAAAAGGAAATCAAGGATGCAAAAATTCAAAGTGAACGACAGATTGCAGAAGATAGTAGGACAAATCCCAAAAAATTCTTCAAATATATTAATAATAAAAAGGTCAGGTCTGAGCATGTAGGCCCTTTACAAAATAATCTAGAGTGCATGACTGGGGACAAAGAGAAGGCAAACGTATTAAATACATTCTTCAGCTCTGTGTATACAAAGGAGCATGGGGGAGCTCATGTCTACGATGGGGGTGGTAGTGACACAGCCACAAATGATCCACAATGGCTCAAAAGTGAAATGGTCCAGAAATATTTAGACAGAATAAAGGTAGCTAAAGCACCTGGACCAGATGGCATTCATCCATGGATTCTAAGGGAACTGAACTCTGTAATTTCAAAGCCATTGTATCTAATTTTTAGGGACTCCTTAATGACTGTAATAGTACCACTGGATTGGTGTGGGGCCAATGTGGTGCCCATATTTAAAAAGGGATTAAAGTCTTTACCGAGTAACTATAGACCTGTTAGTTTAACTTCTATAGTTGGGAAGATACTGCAGAGTTTATTAAAAGACCACATAGATGAGTTCTTGTTGGAAAAACGTGTTTTAAGCAACAGACAGCATGGATTCATGAAAGACAGAAGTTGTCAAACAAACCTCATTTCTTTTTATGAGGAGGTAAGTAAAACCTTGGACATAGGGGTGGCTGTGGACGAGGTATACCTGGATTTTGCAAAAGCGTTTGATACAGTTCCACACACATGGCTAATGTGTAAGGTAAAGTCTACAGGCTTGCAAAGATCAGTTTGTAAATGGATAGAAAACTGGCTAAAAGACCGAATTCAGAGAGTAGTGGTTAATGATTCTTACTCTGAATGGTCTAAGGTTATCAGTGGTGTACCCCAAAGTTCAGTGTTGGGACCCTTACTTTTCAATATATGTATAAATTATATAGGGTCTGGGATTAAAAGTACAATTTCAGTGTTTGCAGATGACACCAAGCTATGCAGTGGAATAACGTCCTTGCAGGATGTCTCCAACTTACAAGCAGACCTCAATGCACTGTCTAATTGGGCGACTATGTGGCAAATGAGGTTTAATATTGATAAATGTAAAGTTTTCCATTTGGGGGCTAAGAATATGCATGCATCATACATATTAGGGGGAGTGCAACTGGGGTAATCCACAGTGGAGAAGGATCTGGGGGTTTTGGTAGATCATAAGCTTAATAATGGCATGCAATGCCAAGCTGCGGTTTCCAAAGCAAGCAAAATCTCTTTCTTGTATTAAGAGACGTAAGGACTCCAGAGATAGAGACATCATTTTGCCCATGTACAAATCATTAGTAAGACCTCATCTGGAATATGCAGTTCAGTTTTGGGCACCAGTTCCCAAAAAGATATTGGGGAACTGGAGAAGTGCAGAAGTGCAGAGAAGAGCAACCCAACTAATAAGAGGCATGGAGGAGCTCAGCTATGAGGAAAGATTAGAGGAACAGAATTTATTCTCTCTTGAGAAGAGGAGATTAAGGGGGGATACGATAAACATGTACAAATACATAAGTGGTCCATATAGTGAACTTGGTGTTGAGTTATTTACTTTAAGGTCATCACAAAGGACAAGGGGGTACTCTTTACGTCTAGAGGAAAAAAGATTTCATCTCCAAATATGGACAGGTTTCTTCACAGTTAGAGCTGTGAAAATGTGGACTAGACTCCCCCCGAGGTAGTTTTGGCCAGCACAGTAGATTGCTTTAAAAAAGGCCTGGATTCTTTCCTTATGTAAATAATATAACTGGGTGCTAACATTTTTCGTATTTCAATAGTTTTATTGGTTTATTCAATACAGACAAAAGTCCAGATATACCGGATAATTGCAAACATAGAATAAAAATACATAACAACCATAATTCAGTAACCAGGTTTGTATCATTACAAAATGGAGAATGGAGTCCGCTGTGTAGAGGAGATCCCCCTGTCCGGGGCGTGTGCGTTCAATGGAGAGATGGAACAGAACCAGTCCCCCAAGCCACGTAAGAAATTGGCAATAATAGGGTGCCTCCCGGGTACGGCAGGAACCTGTATGTTCCAGCCCGCCCGAAACGCCCTGCCTCCAAGGACCCCCTCCACACAGGCGACAGTAGTATATCTGGTATTGGAAGAACTTACTGCTTAGACACAGAGGGCGCCGGGTGAATTTCTTAAGAGCTTTGGCAGTGTGATCCCCTCAAACAGCAAAAGAGGATAGAGTTGAGTCACCTTAAGAATGCTCTTGATGGCGGGGGAGGGGTTGTGGGTCAAGAACCAAGCGAAGAAAGGCCAGGGAGAGGACACCCCTAACGGGGACAAGCTGTGCCCTCTGCCCTACCCATCCCCCACCCCTCCCCCACCCAAAGGGTGCAAAAGTGACACAGATATTCAAGCCATTAATATACATCAAAGATAGACTGAGGGAACACTCCAGTGCTGATGAGATAGGTGACCAGGCGCCTAGGCTCAAACCTTGAATACTTATTGAATGAGAGTGAGAAAGAGATGAAGAGAGGTAAAAAGGGGAAGAAGAGAAAAGAAACCGAAAGAGAAAGGAGGAAAGATCAGGCTCCACTCAGGCATACCCGTCCCGGGAAATTTTTACTATGGACACCTAGTAAGTATCTTGGTAACTATTCCAATGAGGAGGTATTGATAGGATAAGTCCCATTTTCCTTCCCCGAGGCCCCTACATAGCTCACCCAGGGTTCCCAGATTTTATCGAATTGAGGTGAGGTATTTAGTATCGTGTTTGAGATCTTCTCTTGGGCCATAATCCAAGATATCTTCCGCTTGGCAGCATGAAATGAGACCTTGCTGGTCTTCCAAGCCTTCGCGATAGTTACCTTAGCTCCTATGAGTATAAACAGGATAAGAGAAGCAGTTGCTTTTGGGCAACCAGGGATTGCTTGATTTAAGAGGGCTGTAGCCGGGTCTAGTGGAACTGGCATGCCCGAAACCCTGCGGATCATTCGGAAGATTTTATTCCAATAGCTTCTAATTCTGGGGCAAGACCAAAAAACATGAAAAATGTCTCCCAGGTGGGCACATCCCCTAAAGCAGAGGGGAGATGTTTGGGGGTAATATTTGGCAAGGCGAGTAGGAACTAAATACCAGCGCATTATGATCTTCAGGTTAGCCTCTTTAAGTGTAGTATTATGGACCCCTTTGCAAGATTTTTCAATATTCATGTGCCAGGTCTCGAGGTCCCACTCCATATTGAGGTCCCGCTCCCAGCTTAGCATAAAGGGGGCCTTTTCTTTCGGCTCTGTAAGTAGAGAGTATATTAGCGATATCCCCCCTCTTGTGTCCATGGCTGATGAACACCACTGCTCGTAAGGTGTGACTGACAAGGGTTGAGACGAGGATGCCTTAACCTTGTCAAGAAAGTGATGGATTTGCCTATAGCGGAACCGTTCTTTAGGGGGCATTTCGAGTTTCTCCGTACAGTGTTGAAAGGAGATGGGTCCACCTGCGTTAAAGAAATGGCCCAGTCGGTATAACCCTTTCTGGGTCCACCATTTGAAGGCCTCAATATTCATTCCTGGGGGAAAGCGAGGATTATGGAAGAGATGGGAGAGAGGGAGCCAAGTGGAAATTAGACTGCTCTTTTTACGTATTACATCGCATAAGGACAATGAATGAGAGAGGGAGGGTGACATTATCGGTGGTCTGGAGTTGGGGGGACTCGAAATTAGGAAATCTATGGTGTTTTTAGGGACCGATTGCCTCTCTATGTGTACCCAGTCCGGTTTGTCGCTCGGAAAGTAGACTGTGGATATTTGTGTCAGCTGGGCCGCTTGATAGTAATGCCAGAGATTGGGAAGCCCGAGGCCCCCTTTAGATCTAGGTCTATAGAGGGTATTTTTAGAAAAGCGGTAACCTGTTTTCCCCCATATGAAGCGGTTAACTTTGGATTGGAGGTTAGAAAGTTGAGTTTTAGGCACCGGGATGGGTAGTGAGCGAAATAAGTATAGGATACGTGGTAGAAGAGTCATCTTGATGGCATTGATGCGCCCTATCCATGACATTTGGTGTTGGGCCCATTGTGTAAGATCCTGGATCATGTTCCGAAATAGGGGAGGGTAATTGTGTTTGTAAAGCTGGTCTGGGGATGAGGACAGATTTATACCTAAGTAGGGTATGTAGTTGGATCTCCATCCGAATGTGAACTGCCCCTTTAGGAGGTCCACCTCCCTTTGCTGGGTCGAGACGTTTAGGGCGAGGGTTTTGGACAGATTGACCTGGAGGCCAGAAGCTTCTCCAAACTTTGCTAGAAGATTAAAGGCGCTGGGGATCGAGGTCATGGGAGAGGTGACAAAGAGGAGAACATCGTCCGCAAATAATGCGCACTTGTGGACAGCTGGACCACATCTCACTCCATGTATATCCGGGTCAGACCTAATTTTGATAGCAAGCATTTCAATCACTAGTGCAAACAGAAGTGGCGATAAGGGGCAGCCTTGTCTAGTTCCCCTCGCTATAGGGAGGGTGCTAACATTTTTAGGTAAGGTTGATCCAGGGTGAATCTGATTGCCTCTCGGGGGATCAGGAAGGAATTGTTTCCCCGCTATAGCAAATTGGATCATGCTTTGCTGGGGGGTTTTTTTTGCCTTCCTCTGGATCAACTGTGGGTGAAGGATGGTATAAGGGATTGTATGGTTATATATAATTTTTCTGTTTTTTTTTTTGGCTGAACTAGATGGACCTGTGTCTTTTTTCAACCTGACTAACTATGTAACTATGCAAAAAGTGCTCTAGTCCTAAAGTGAGATATACTTCCGGGGCTGAAGTGGTTAATATAACACTACTATACACTCATCATACACAATTTTGCTTTCAGTAAGTTTTTATTTGAAAATGACATAGAATTGTACATTACATTTCTGTATCAAATTACAACTTGAGATCGTAATAGGCATCTATGTATAAAGAGAATACTATTATGAAACAAGAGCAACTCAAAATGTGTTACCCCTAAAACAGATTGAAGCAGGAGCCTTAGCTTGGGCTGTGTCCCTGGCACCCCAACTGGGATCAAACTGTGCCACTGGAACACAGCCTTCTTCAAAGTCAAAAAAGCTGAACAAGTTATGGAGGGGGGTAAATCAAAATTGAAGCAAAAACTGATCAACTTCCGGTACCTGTAGCATCGTAGAAGATCTCAAGTTTATTGATGGAAAGAAGGAGAGAGTATAAAGGCCTAGGCTCAGGAAAGTAAAGAGAAAGCATAGGAGGAAGGGAAAGTAAAGAGGGGGGGAAGAGAATGACAATCAATGGTGAGGGACCAAAGAACAATCAAGCTGGTATACCTAGGGGAAATGGGATACCTATATATAGCACTCAGGGTTCCCATATAGCTTCAAATTTATGGACTGTGTCCAAAAGTGTGCTGCATAATTTCTCCTGGGACATGATCCAAGAGATCTTGCGTTTGGCTGCCATGAAGGACACCCTAAGCTGCTTCCATGCTTTAGCCATTGTTAGTTTAGAGCCTACTAGAATAAACTGGATTAATTTGCGGGAATGTTTAGGGACTTCGGGAAGATCAGCACTAAGAAGAGCATTGGGGGGGATATAGGGAGTTGGCAGTTAGTTATTTTATCAATCATCCTAAAAATTTTATTCCAGAATGGTCTGATCCTGGGACATTACCACCAGATGTGGGGCATCGTTCCTACTATTTGGCAATCTCTGAAGCACAACGCATTGGCTGAAGGAAACATGGCCACTAGTCTAGATGGGGTAAAGTACCCCCTAGTCAGGACTTTGAGGCTGGCTTCGATAAGAGTGACACTTTTTATGCTCTTATATGATCTAAAGCAAGCAGCATGCCATTTCTCCAAATCCCATTCAAACTGAAGGTCCGTCTCCCATGCCTACATAAATGGTGTTTTATTTGTAGGGAGAACCAGTGACTGGTAAATGACAGAAATACCACCCCTTTGGTCCATGGCCTGTCCACACCATTGTTCGTAAGAGATGATTGCTTGGGGAATCATTTTGTTTTTGCATATTTTTTGGAGGAAGTGAAAAATTTGTCTAAATCTAAAGTGGTCCGTGGTAGGAATCTCCAGTTTACTTATCCAATAATTCAGCGAAAAGGGACCCGTTGGGGAAAGGAAGTGACTGACTCAGTACAATCCCTTGCCAAGCCACCATTTGAAACATTTGATATCTAGCCCCGGTGGAAAATCAGGGTTGTGGAATATGTGGGCTAGTGGGTGGCAGTCGGGGAGTCGGGAAGTTGCACATCTCGTCCCAGTGGGCTAAGGCTTGCGAGAGGATGGGGGAGAGGATGGTCGTCTGTGTTTGGTGGGGACCCAAAGTAGAAAGTCTAATGTGTACGCTGGGACAGCTTGTCTCTCTATCTGTACCCATTCCGGCTTTTCTGCTTTAAAGTATATACTTGTGAGTTGAGCTAGTCTGGTTGCCTGGTAGTACCACAGAAGACGAGGCAGGCCCAGACCCCCTTTGGATCTCGGTTGAAATAAGGTTTTTCGAGACAGCCTGTTGCTAAAACCTCCCCAAATAAATTTGACAATTTTATTTTGGAATGCCTCTAAGTGGTCTTTCTTTATTGAAATTGGGAGGGATCTGAAAAGGTATAAAATCCTGGTGAGGTTTGAACCCAATGGGGTAAACAGGGATTCTACTATACTGTTTTTGTATACTTTATTTGATCATTTTTATGACTATTGTCACCTTATTGAGATTTGTGTGTTATTGCTGAACTACAGTACCTGATTGTTACATACCAGAACCAACTGCCTTTAAAATTTCTGTTATTTGTATGAAAATTCAATAAAAATTCTTTAATGATTAAAAAAAAAAAAAAAATCCTGGGGAGGAGTGTGATCCTCACAGAGTGGACCCTGGCCAGCCAAGATAAATCCCCTTTGGCCCAAGACTTTAGGTCTGGCTCGAGTCTTTTGTACATCGGTGGGAAATTTAGAAGGTAGATTTGGTCAATTTTATCTGGGAAGATGATTAGAGTTGAGCGAACCCGTGGATGTTCGGGTTCGGTGGGTTCGGCCAAACTTCGGAAAAAAGTCCAGGTTTGGTACCGAACTTGACCCCGAACCCCATTGAATTCAATGGGGGCCCAAACTTTTCGGCACAAAAATGACTGTAAAAGAGTCCTGGAAAGTGCTAGAGGGCTGCAACATGATTTTAGAACAATAATCTGTCCCTTACAGCAACAGCAGAAACCTGACCCTATAGAACTAGGAGATGATTTTAGAACAATAATCTGTCCCTCTAAGCAGTAGACTCTACTTAGTCCAGTCAGACCGTTCTGTAATGCAGGATGAGATGTTATTAGAGCTGCAATCTGTTCCTAAAAGCAGTAGTAGTAGTAATCTCTACCTAGTCCACAATCAGATTGTTCTGTAATGCAGGATGAGATCTGCAATCTGTCCCTCAAAGCAGTAGTAGCCCTGTTTAACGTCTAGAGTAGGACGTAATGTCTTGCTAGACTAACACCTGATCCATCTCTAATGATGATAATGACGAAACTCCCTGTCTAACGTCTAGAGTAGGACGTAATGTCTTGTTAGACTAACACCTGATCCATCTCTAATGATGATGATGACGAAACTCCCTGTCTAACGTCTAGAGTAGGACGTAATGTCTTTCTAGACTAACACCTGATCCATC
>BLSH010313024.1:898861-913885 GCA_018402905.1 Glandirana rugosa
CGGCTTGGGTGGCTTGGGCTTGTAGGTGCCCAAGCGAGTTGATAGAAGGTAGATTTGGTCAATTTTATCTGGGAAGATGATTAGAGTTGAGCGAACCCGTGGATGTTCGGGTTCGGTGGGTTCGGCCAAACTTCGGAAAAAAGTCCAGGTTTGGTACCGAACTTGACCCCGAACCCCATTGAATTCAATGGGGGCCCAAACTTTTCGGCACAAAAATGACTGTAAAAGAGTCCTGGAAAGTGCTAGAGGGCTGCAACATGATTTTAGAACAATAATCTGTCCCTTACAGCAACAGCAGAAACCTGACCCTATAGAACTAGGAGATGATTTTAGAACAATAATCTGTCCCTCTAAGCAGTAGACTCTACCTAGTCCAGTCAGATCTTTCTGCAATGCAGGATGAGATCTGCAATCTGTCCCTAAAAGCAGTAGTAGTAGTAATCTCTACTTATCTATCTATCTGCAATCTGTCCCTCACAGCACCGGCAGCATCCTCTCCCAACACTACCCAGCATGTGAGATGCAGCACTGTGACTCCAGCCTCATATAGAGGCTGGGTCACATGATGCACTGGCGAATCACAGCCATGCCATTAGTAGGCATGGCTGTGATGGCTTCTAGGGAAAACTAGTGAAACGCTTGTTGATTGGCTGCCCTGCAGCTATTCAACATGCGTGATCAAATACCCAAACCCAGAATTCAAACCCAAACTTTTTTTCAAATGTCCGGGTTCGGGTCCGGGTCACGGACACCCCAAAGTTCGGTACGAACCCGAACTTTACAGTTCGGGTTCGCTCAACTCTAAAGGTGATTCCAAGATATTTGATAGCGGATTCACTCCATACAAACTGAAAAGAGTCTTTTAGGCGGGCGACCATTTCCGAGGGCAGGGAGATGTTGAGAGCTTGGGACTTAGTGTAGTTTACCCAAAGGCCAGAAACTTTTGCAAAGTCATCTAATACTTTACAGAGGTTAGGGAGGGTTGTAGTTGGGGATGTGAGAAACAGCAAGATGTCATCCGCGAATAAACCACATTTGTGGATTTGGGGGCCACAAGATACTCCTTGGATGTTCTGGCTGTGACGAACTGCAACCGCTCAAGATTCAATTACTATAGCAAATATTTGGGGTGAAAGAGGGCACCCCTGTCTGGTACCCCTAGCTATATGAATAGGATTAGAGTAAAGTACTTGTAGGCGGATCATGGCTTTTGGGGAGCAATAAAGGGCATGTAGAATTCCTGTGAAAAGTTCACCGAAGCCCCAGCGCTCCATGAGGGAGAAAATGTAGGGCCAGGTCACAGAATCAAATGCTTTATGTAAGTCTAACAAGAGTAAGATGCCTTTTTGTTTAGGACCCTTGTCCCAGTTAAATTGTAATAAAGAGATTATATCTATAGCCCTCCTGATTTGGTCTGGACCCTGCCTGCCTGGGATGAATCCGACCCGATCCTTATGTATATATTGGCCTATAAAGGATGCCAGACAGTTGCTTAGGATCTTGGTCGTGATTTTAATGTTGTTATTTAAAAGGGAGATGGGTCTATAATTCCCAACTCCTTCTGGGTTTTTAACAGGTTTCAGGATAACCGTAATGTAAGCAGTGTTAAGTTGGGGGTCTAGAGGGGCACCTGAAGCTTTGGAGTTAAAGAATTTAGCCATGTACCGGGCTAGTGTTTAGCGAAGGTCTGATAGTACGGGACCGAGAGTCCATCTGGGCCTGGGGCTGAACCCCTCTTAAGGTTTTTAATGACATCTAGGATTTCCTCTACCGAGAAAGCCACCTGTAAACTATTCTTGTGCTCGGGGGAAAGGGTGGGTAACAGGAAATTTTCCAAGAAGTCTGAGATCGCTGGGCCCTGGCCTACCATGGTGGGGCCGTATGATTTTGTGTAGTAATCGCGAAAGGCGTTAATGATTTTGAGTGGGTTAGTGGTGAGAGGATGGCCCGCCACTCTTATTTTAGGTAAGGAGTATGTGCGGAGTCTGGGGGACAGTTTTGCAGCAAGCATGGAGCCAATTGTGTCCTTATGGGAGTAGAATTTTGCCCCATTCCAGCGGATATATTTCTCCTCTTTTGCTGTGAGCTCCAGGTTAAGCTCTAACTTGATCGAGTCTAGTTGTGCGAGGGACGTCTTTTTTGTGTTTTTCTTATGTGTCACCTTAAGGGATTTAAAGGTTTTCTCTAGATTCTCAATGTCAATCTGCCTCTCCTTCTTAATTTGAGAAACAAGTTGAATAATCTTGCTTCTGATGGTCACCTTGTGGGCTGCCCACAGGGTCTCGGAGGAGGTTCCTTCAACATTGTTGAGTTGGAAATATTCCTTCAGTGCCCTGTCTATCTTTATAGCTCTGATGGGGTTGCTAAGGATGGACTCGTTTAGGCGTCAGGGGAAAGTGGATTGTTTTGTGACGGTACGGTGAAAGTTTACAATCACAATAGAGTGGTCTGAGCAGGCCGTGTCCTTGATAGTGGAACTAACCGCTGAGGAGATTAGTCTAGAGGATATTAGGATGTGGTCAATCCTAGCATATGTCTGGTGTGGGCTAGAGAAATGAGTGTAGTCCCACTTGGAAGGGTTTAGTTCCCTCCAGATGTCTACCAGGCCCTGTGTGTTGATAATCTTAAAACTAGATAAAAGTTCAGCAGCGCATCAATAGCAATGTTTAGTACAGCATGATAAATCATAAGATCAGTCCGTAAAAGTTCAATTACAGAAAAATGTGATGTGGATAGTAGAAGTGCTTGAAAGGAAGTACAGTGCAGCCCTTCACCAGAGACACCCCAAAAACACTGCCTCTTACCAGAACCCACCGACCCCATATTACAGAGGGTCGTGTTTGCCTCCACTGAGTCAATAAAATATCCCCCAAGCAGCTGCAAACGACTCTTAAGGTATCAACAACCGATCAGATCGAGGTCCTCAATTAACCATGGTATTCCATTCGGATATGCAAAGGAAAGAGGTATCCCGATAATGCAGATGGTAATAAAATTTATTACAAATGAACAGTTGTAACTCGCAGTTAAAATTGGTATAGCCGGCTCAATAGAAATACGATCGCCTTCCAGCCTCTAAGATGGCCGCCATCCAAACGGAGTACCTTGGTTAATTGAGGACCTCGATCTGATCGGTTGTTGATACCTTGGGAGTTGTTTGCAGCTGCTTGGGGGATATTTTATACTCAGTGGAGGCGAACACTGGCCATCCGTAATAGGGGGTCAGTGGGTTCCGGTAAGAGGCAGTGTTTTTGGGGTGTCTCTGGTGATGGGCTGCACGGAACTTCCTTTCAAGCACTTCTACTATCCACATTTTTCTGTAATTTAACTTTTACGGACCTATCATTTGATTTATCATGCTGTACTAAACATTGCTACTGATGCACTGCTGAACTTTTATCCATTTATATTTCTGTTCCTTCACCTGAATACTATCTGTGGGATAGTGGGAGTGGAGGAACTTGGGATTACACAGAGATGGGAAGTGGGTCTCTTGGAGCAGAACCACGTCTATTTTACTTGAGCGGTAATATTCAAGTATCTTTCTCCTTTTAATCAGGGAGTTCAACCCCTGCACATTATGTGGGGCTATTTTTATGTGGAGTTCTGACAATGTTACTATCACTTACCCCTGTATGTCTTTGTTAATATCGCTCCAAGTAGGCAAAGCAAATTGTGGACAGCTGGTAGACGGTTGTGGAGTGTTCCCTCACCTGTAGATTGGCTTGAAAAGAGAAGGAGAAAAAAGGAGAAATACCAAGAGTAAGCATGTGAAAACAATCAAAAAGTAAATAGTCTCCGTGGAGACTAAAGGGTCTGGCTGAGAAGCTCTAGTCAGACTCCTTCAAAAAAAAAAATCGCCCACCCCCTAGGGGATTGGGGACCTAGCCCACAGTGAAATTTTCAAATATACATAATAACAGCGTATTTATTCTATGTAGAGACTAAGTGTTCCAGGACCAGTGTCGGAGTGTTGCCTCCTCCCCCTGAAAGGGAGAAGAGGCCCCACCCCAACACTATACCTCTGAAGCTAGAGATCAAGGGCAATCCTATACATCCCTGCTAAAAACAAGCAGTAAATACAAATGGTAATAAACCTGGATGGACTCCCTCCTCTCTCCCCTTATGGGGGAGAGGCTATTGGAAGGAAGACAAAAAAGCCAAAAAGTAAAAACAACTTTGTCCAATTCACTGGAAACTAGTCAGGGGTGCGGATAGAGTCAGAAGCTTCTTGGGTTGAGACACTCTAAGGAGACATGAAAAGTAGTAGATCGAACAGAGCCTTAACTACCCCGATCAGTCCGATTATGGGGGTCTTTGTTCTTTTGCTTTCTTGGACTTCACTGAGTTCCACACAGGCATGAGCGGGCTTGCTCATGAGGGGTGCTTGGTGGACCCTGAAGAAGTTTGCATAATCCATGGCTGCTTCCTGAGAGATCAGCTTGAGATGTAGGGGTATCTTCTCTCCAACCGGGAGGTTTGTGAAGGAGTCTGTGTTCCCTTTAAATGAGAACTTCATGGCAAACGGAAAAGCCCACCAATATTTAATGTCCTTCTGTGAAAGAACTGTAAGGAGGGGTTTGAGGGCTCTTCTCCGCTGAATTGTAGTGGGTGAAAGATCAGCAAAGACCTGTACTTGGTGGCCCATGCATTTCAATTGAAGTTTGGAGTGGGACTGACAAATGACCTCCTCCTTGATGGCATAGTAATGGGGTTTCACAATTGTGCCTCTGGGAGATCCGTCTTTTCTGGAGGGGCTGAGGGCCCTGGGGGTTCTGTTTAATTCAAGCCCGTGTTGTGGGACATTGGGGATCAGGTCCCTAATAAGATCTTGGACTGCAGCAAGGGTATCAGTAATGGATTCGGGTAGGCCCTGACCCTAAAATTATATCTGCGAGATCTATTTTCCAGATCATCGATCCTGGAGAGGGCAGTCTCTAGTTGGTCTTGGAGGACCTAAATGTGGTCCGAGTTCTGATTTGTCCTAGCGACCGTAATGTCCAGCTTATGTTCAATAGCCTCCATTCTTGTACCTAGATTTTGAAGATCAGATTTTATGTCCCCCGTGATTTTGGCGGCTGTGTTGGATAGCCCTCTATCCAGCAGATTTCAGAATTTGAGGAACAAGTCCTGTACCTAAAGAGGAGCTTCCTGACCTGGGTAGCCTGGGGATGAGTAAATAAGACAGTGTGCTGGAGCAGGCCCAAGGGGGGAGAAAGCTGGGTCCTCCATGGTGTGGCCAATGAGAGATTCGGTGGAGGCAGGGGAAAGAGCTAGTAGCTGTTGTTCTCTCACTTGCGTGGTAGGGGTGTATGTGAGGGTAGCCTGTGGTCTGCAGAACCCTCCGTGCTGGCCATGTGTGGAGTGGAGGCTGCGGGGTCCATCTTGGTACACCCAGCTCCGGCCGAGTTGGCGAATTGTGGCCCCAGGTCACGTCTGGCCCCCTGTTCAGACATTGGGGGGTGTAGGCGGGTGTTCAGGGGGGCGGATGCCCATCTCTGGTGGTCCTGGGCGACTTAATTGAATGCTCTGGGCGCCATGGGGCTGAGGTGGTGCGGAGCTCCCGACTCAAGCATCCATCATGCGCACTCATCATACACAATTTTAAACCTACAGAATTGAAGCCCATTTTCACTACCTTCTGGATACTTTTTCCTTGGGGATTCTACATGTACTCCCAGTTCCCCCATGTCGCCTTGTTACCACAGCTCCCATGACAGACATTTCTACCAGTCCTCATCCTCTAGCCTCGCACAAACAGCAGACATGAGTATCCAAAGGGATGGTAATTCCATCCCACCCATATACATCTTTCCCCCATTGTTTAGGCACACCATTAGACCATTTTGGATATTTATGTTCTCTTTTTAGATTACTGATGCATCCGCTCCTGAAGAGTTGGTATTATCCCACAAAACGCTTTGGGCTTACACAGATGCACTGTCTATATAGACGGTTCAACATGTTCTTTCATTCGACTTTTACTCAAGATTTTACTACATTATTTTGCCTTTTAAGTGATCTCATGACATGGAGGACAGTTTCTCACACCATACCATGCAATGTGCTATGTTGTTTTTTATATGTATATATGGTTTGCAGCATGATTTTGTTTTGTTTACAACCCTATGCATGTATTTACTACTATAGGTTTTGTAACTTGGTTTTGGTTTTTGGATAATAACTAAAACAAAAGAAACACTGCACAATGAATATCAATTAATCCAACTCAGCTGCTACGTAATAAATTAAATAGTCCATAGTCCAATAGGTGAAAAAATGTGTGTAGTGTCACATATTCACAGTAGCGCTCAAAAATAAGATATATAAGTATACACATCCAAAAAGTGAAATGAAGAAAAAAGTGTCAAAAAGATGAAAAAAAATATAATATAAAGTCCAAAAAAAGTGCCACAAATGTGTCATATATCAAACATCCAGTGCTGGTTAGACCCGAGTGAATATCATCCACTGCGAGTGAGATATCCTCCACCAAGAAGTGCCAATCCCCCTAAAGAAAGAGGCTTACCAGATGTCAGGCTCTACAGCATTACAGAGGTAGACCCTGCAAGCAGGAAGTATCTGGCTATACAGGATCAAAGAGCCTTTTTACACAATGCAGAGGATTAAATTCCACAGTATTGGATCGCATTTGAGACCATTGTTGGGATACTGCTGCATTTATCTGTCTATGGAGGCATGACTCTGGTTGCTGGAAGCAGATGATTGAAGTGGTTACATGCTTTAATTTGCTGACATCTTGTAAGCCTCTTTCTTTCGGGGGATTGGCATTTCTTTGTGGAGGATCTCTCACTCGCAGTGGATGATATTCAACCGGGTCTAACCAGCACTGGATGTTTGATCTATGACACATTTGTGGCACTTTTTTTTGGACTTCAGATTATATATTTTTTTCATCTTTTTGACACTTTTTTCTTCATTTCACTTTTTGGATGTGTATACTTATATATATTGTTTTTGAGCGCTACTGTGATTATGTGACACTACACTTTTTGGATAATAAACTTAAATTTTTTTCTAACATTGACTCATTTGCTGGCCATGACATACATGCCTCATTTAAAGTCCCAATATATACTTTATATATACTATCCGTTTTTCACTGACAGAGATGGAGGCATGTGATTGGCCATCTTATAGTCTGCAACCATTCACCTATTATTCCCATGTTATCCATGGTGGATCCGACTCTGGTCTACTCGTCTGTTTCTAGTACTCATGGGACATACCAAGTTCACATCACCATTTTTTAGCACCTTGCTCCTTATGATTTTAATCTGTTCAGTGTTGTGTGATCTGAGGTTGTCGGGCTGTTGTCTGTATGCCTCTGGGAGCTGCAATGTGCTTTGGCGTCTCTCCCTTTCCCCTTCCCCCCTGTCTGTGTTGGCTGGAGGCAAGGGTCTGGGCAGATGTGCTCATTTGCCCACAGGCACTACGCCGCGACTCCATGCACGTGATGACCCACAGACGTCGTATTGCTTGTTTGCCATCTTAGCTGACATTTGGGGAGTGTTGTCTGAGCCTGGTGGGCGGGTTTAGCCGCTCCCAGCAAGGACACCTCCCCTCCATTGTCACACCAGCGCTGGGCGTGACACGCTGGACATGCTAAGAGTATTTAACATCCTTACTTCGTGATAGCAAGTTCATCCTGTGCACGTTTGCACTTTGACTTTGGACCCTGTCTCCTTGTAATACTAAAAGGTATTATAAGGTACTATATGGTTTGCAGCATTGTTTTGTTATGTTTACAGCCCTACACATGTATTTACTACTATAGGTTTTGTAACTTTTTGGATAATAAACGCATGCTTTTTCTAACATTGACATACATGGCTCATTTAAAGTCCCAACCCTCTCCTGTATATATACTGAATCAGGGATGGAGGCTTATGGAACATACATCTCATTTAAAGTCCCAATTCCGTTCTTAGTTTTTCTGTAAATGTTAAAGAAATAGAACATCAAAGAATAGCAGACATTATTCTGTAACACTCATTAAGAAATGCATTAGTTTGAAGAACAGGAAAACAATAAACCAGGAAAGATGATTGATATTATAAAGATCAGCAAAAGATGTAGAGAATATCCTATATAAGAATGGTTTATTGTTACATGTACACACAGGATCATGGTTAAATCCTGCAGTGCAGTGCCATATAGGCTTGTGCAATTCTGAAATTCGTTTTACCAAATTTTTCAAAATTCTGCAATTTGTATGAATTCCAAATTTTCAAATTTTTCCGAATTTTCGTTTTTCCAATTCGAAAACTCGGCAATCCGAAAATCCAAATTGCAGTAATTCGGAAATTCGGCAGTCAGAACAGCCAAAAATCCGAAATTTTAAAATTCTGAAATCTTAAAATTTGAAAATAAGAAAGAACAGTTGAAATAATAACCATTAACTAGTAGATAATTATAAAATTTTAGGTATTGGAAATTGGCTGTTAGTGAACGTAAATATGAAATTTATCACTAAAACCGTATTTTCAAGGAAATTCCAATACCTACAATTTAATAGTTATTTATTATTATTTAAAATGTTCTTTCTTATTTCTGAATTTCTGAATTTCTGAGATTTGGAAATTCTGAAAAAAGAAAGAACATTTGAAATAATAATAAATAACTATTAAATTATAGGTATCAGAATTTCCTTACAAATTAGGCTGTTAGTAAACTAAAATATGAAATTTATCACTAACAGCCATATTTTCAAGGAAATTCCAATACCTATAATTTAATTGTTATTTATTATCATTTCAAATGTTCTTTCTTATTTTCAAATTTTTCAAATTTTCAAATTTCCGAATTCCCAAATTTACAAAAAAATAAAAAAATGAAGGGAACGAAAAACGAACATATTTTTCAGCCATGCACAAGTCTAGTGCCATATACAGTAGGAAACACATTTGCAATTGCTGACTATAGAACCCCGACTATGCAGATGACAAAGCTGATTTGCATAATGGGCGTTCGCCTAGTTGCTCACACTTTTCTGTTCATCTAATCAAGGTCTTAATTGTTTTCATTAGGGGCAATTGGAAGTCTTAGTAAATCAACCCATGTCCACCAGGGCAACCGCAGTTCACCAGGGCAATTCCTGCAGTTAGCATGCCAATTGCACTCTCCCTCAAAACTTGCAACATCTGTGGCATTGTGCTGTGTGATAAAACTGCACATTTTAGAGTGGCCTTTTATTGTGGCCAGCCTAAGGCACACCTGTGCAATAATAATGCTGTCTAATCAGCATCTTGATATGTCACACCTGTGAGGTGGATGGATTATCTCAGCAAAGGAGAAGTGCTTACTAACAGATTTAAACAGATTTGTGAACAATATTTGAGTGAAATAGGCCTTTTGTGTACATAGAAAAAGTTGAAGATCTTTGAGTTCAGCTTATGATAAATAGGGGCAAACACAAAAGAGTTGAGTTTATAACTTTGCTCAGTGTAAATTGAAGATCTATTGTATCTGGTAAGGAATTTGGGAACATTGGTTACATGCTAATGCAGGTACCTTTGTGGAGTGGATTTTGGCACATTATAGTCATATGGTTGTATACTTCAAAGATTTCACCCAATGGACTTTATTTTTAACTTTTAAAGGGATATACACTTTTTATTTTGTTTTTGTGTGTATGTTTTGTATTGATTTCAGTTGTGGCTGTGTTTATTGACACAAATAGGTTGATTTTAATATTTTGATCAGTTCTCACTACTTTAAAGGTAAAACACACCTACAATTTGTAGATCTGCCTAAGGCTGGGTTCACACTAGTCTGACCTACATTAGGAGCGCAAGTCGCATTACGTCACAAAATCAATGATTCCCTTTGAGAGCCGCCTTAACTGGTCAGACTTTTGTTTTTCAAAGTCGGACCAGCTTTGAAAAAGGTTCCTGTACTACTTTTGTCCGACTTTGATCCCTCTTTAGCTCATTGTAAAGCATTGAAGTCAGATCAAAGTGGGATCATTGTCTTCACTGGTGCGACTTTGGCATGCGACTTATGCTCTGAGGATCTTGAAGGGGAACTCCACACCAAATTAAAAAAAAAAAACGGCACGGGGTCCCCCTCCAAGAGAAAACCAGGCCCTACGGTCTGGTATGGGTTTTCAGGGGGAACCCCATGCCGAAAAAACAGCATCGATTTTAAGGGGAACCCCCACGCTGAAAAAACGGCGTAGGGTCCCCCCAAGGGGGTGGGGACGAGCGAGTGCCCCCCCTCCTGGACCATACCAGGCTGCATGCCCTCAACATGGGGAGTAAAGGTGCTTTGGGGCAGGGGGGCTCTGCGCCCCCACCCTAAAGCACCTTATCCTCATTGATATGTGGACAAGGGCCTCTTCCCGATAACCCTTTCCGAAGGGACTCTGGAAGCCCTGTTTAACAAGGGGGTCCCCCAGATCCCGGCCCCCACCCTATGTGAATGAGTATGGGGTACATTGTACCCCTACCCATTCACCTGAAAAAAAGTGTAAAAGAAAACACACTACACAGGCTTTTAAAATATCTCATTAAGTTAGCTCCAGCGTCTTCTTCGGCTCTTCTTTCTTCTGCTCTTTTGCGGGGTCTTCTTTCTTCTGAGGGGTCTTCTATCTTCTGCTCTTTTGCCGGGCTTCTCCGCTGTCCTCTTCCCTCTGTTCTCCCTCTCTACTTCTTCCCATGTTGACATGACGCGATCTCTTGCATGAATGCCGTCTCCGCTGTGTGCTGTGACTTATATTGGCTCATAAGGGGCCCCGCCCCTTATGATGCCACAGCCCCACCCGGGGCTAATGATGGCGCCCCCCTTATTTCAGGATTGGTCTTCTGTACTTCTCTATCCCTACACTTGGCATTTGGGCTTCACCTTATACATGCATAGAATTTGTATTAACTGAGCACATGATTGTGCTGCTTACACTGACTTATATCCTCACATTTTAGAAGCCCCTCATCATACCCATGGTTGCATCAAAAGATACACAGGAGGCGCCATCACAGGGACATTCATGTTCCCGGATGCTATCCTGCATTGGCCACGTCATTGCCACACCCCCACAGCTTCCGAACCTGATGCCCCTCCTGGGAGGATTCCAGTTTGGTGCCACGTTTTCTGCATGCAGTCATGCTTGTAAGTATCTGCACCCTTTGAGGCAACTGTTCCTTTTTCCTCCCTATTTCCCATTTTTTTTTTATTTTTTGCCACAAAACAGTTACTATAGAATTCCTATATTCCATTACAGACGTACACATATCCGGTCCTGAAGAATGGATGTTACTCCATGAAACGCGTCAAGCTTTTGTACTCAGATGTTTATATCGATTATCTGTCTTTTATGATATATCTGCACTTTGGATGCCGTCATTAGATGGGAAGTTATGAGATGTAATAAACTTCTATTATGACATGCACTATCTTGCAATTTTATATGTGTAAATAGATGAAATGCTGTGACACCATGAATATTAATGCCTCTTTACTTTGATTTACTCTTGAATAAATGGATTGCTTATATACATATTGCATGCCTCATTTAAAGTCCCACCCCTTTGTTCCTTTGTTTCATATATTGATAGGGATGGAGGTAGTAGAACCTTGGAGTCTTTGCCTCAATCAAAGTCCCACACCCCTAATGGGGGGGGGGGTTCTCCTTTGTCTAATTAAAATCGGGATGGAGGCATGCAATATGCATATTATATCAGCTGAATTTCCTATACTCAACCGGCATGTAAATTGAAGATCTATTGTATCTGGTAAGGAATTTGGGAACATTGGTTACATGCTAATGCAGGTACCTTTGTGGAGTGGATTTTGGCACATTATAGTCATATGGTTGTATACTTCAAAGATTTCACCCAATGGACTTTATTTTTAACTTTTAAAGGGATATACACTTTTTATTTTGTTTCTGTGTGTATGTTTTGTATTGATTTCAGTTGTGGCTGTGTTTATTGACACAAATAGGTTGATTTTAATATTTTGATCAGTTCTCACTACTTTAAAGGTAAAACACACCTACAATTTGTAGATCTGCCTAAGGCTGGGTTCACACTAGTCTGACCTACATTAGGAGTGCAAGTTGCATTACGTCACAAAATCAATGATTCCCTATGAGAGCCGCCTTAACTGGTCAGACTTTTGTTTTTCAAAGTCGAACCGACTTTGAAAAAGGTTCCTGTACTACTTTTGTCCAACTTTAGTCCCACTTTAGCTCATTGAAAAGCATTAAAGTCAGATCATTGTCTTCACTGGTGCGACTTTGGCATGCGACTTGTGCTCTGAGGATCTTGAAGGGGAACTCCACACCAAATTTAAAAAAAAAGGCATGGGGTCCCCCTCCAGGAGCAAACCAGGCCCTACGGTCTGGTATTGGTTTTCAGGGGGTAAAAACATTGTTGATTTTAAGGGGAACCCCCACGCTGAAAAATATGGCGTAGGGTCCCCCCAAGGTCCATACCAGACCTTTATCCAAGCACGCAGCCTGGCAGGCCAGGAAAGGGGGTGGGGACCAGCGAGTGCCCCACCTCCTGGACCATACCAGGCTGCATACCCTCAACAAGGGGAGTAAAGGTGCTTTGGGGCAGTGAGGCTCTGCCTCCCCACCCTAAAGCACCTTGTCCCCATTGATATGAGGACAAGGGCCTCTTCCCAACAACCCTTTTCAAAGGGACTCTGGAAGCTCTTTAACAAGGGGGCCCCCAGATCCCCGCCCCCACCCTATGTGAATGAGTATGGGGTACATTGTACACCCACCAATTCACCTGAAAAAAGTGTAAAAAAAAACACACTACACAGGCTTTTAAAATATTTAATTAAGTTAGCTCCAGCATCTTCTTCTGCTCTTCTTTCTTCTGAGAGGTCTTTTATCTTCTACTCTTCTTCGGCTCTTCTTTCTTCTGCTCTTTTGTGGGGTCTTCTTTCTTCTGAGGGGTCTTCTACCTTCTGCTCTTTTGCTCTTTTGCCAGGCTTCTCTGCTGTCCTCTTCCCTCTGTTCTCCCTTTCTACTTCTTCCCCATGTTGACATGATGCGATCTATTGCACGAATGCTGTCTCCACTGTGTTCTGTGTCTTATATTGGCATGGGGCAGGGCCATCCACTGACATCACCCGGGGGCCCCGCCCCTTATGATGCCACAGCCCCACCCGGGATGTGATGTCATAAGGGGACGGGCCTCTGTTTAAATGTCGGGTAATGTGAACCCAGCCTTGCTGATGTTTGACACAAATTATGTTTTAATATAATGATTGAGAGGGCAACAGTCATTTGAACCAGACGGAAAGGTCAGAAACCTGAACTTTGATAGTGCTGAGAGCCAAACACTGGTCCAGACTTCAGCCATGTAGACATTTGTTTACATTTCACTAAAAATAGTTATGTAATTCTGCATTTTGTTTTGCTAAGTCATACTTATCTATTTTCATTTAAGGTATTTAGTTATAATGGCATGAAGAGTTTACAAAAAAGAAGATATCTCAGAGGATACAGCAATGTATAACTGCATAGTTGTCAACATTCAAAAAATATTAATAGGGACACTTTTTCATATGTAGGCGGAGTGTTATTTTAATTAGGGGCGGGACATTCATTTGTAGGCATGTCCTCACAGCGAGGAGAATGTGGCGCGCCGCATCGAAAGATAGGCATGGCTTCAACTAAATATTGGGCGTGGCTTAATGGGGGTGTGGTTAGAGTCTGGGATGAAAGAGGGATGGAGGGAGAAGGCAGATGGAGAGAGAAAAAAACAGAGAAAGGGAGTGGGTCAGAGAGTGTGCGGAGGTAGGGGATATATAGAGCCAGGTTAGGGGTGTATATAGAGCCAGGTTAGAGGTGCATATAGAGCCAGGTTAGGGGTGTATATAGAGCAAGGTTAGGGATGTATATATTGCTAGGCTAGGGGTGTGTATAGTGCCAGGCTAGGGGTGTATATAGTGCCAGGCTAGGGTTCTATATAGAGCCAGGTGCGGGATGTATATAGAGCCAGGTGCAGGGTGTATATAGAGCTAGGTGAGTGGTGCATATAGAGCCAGCTGCAGGGTGTATATAGAGCCAGGTGCAGGGTGTACATAGAGCCAGGTGCATGGTGTATATAATGCCAGGTTCAGGGTGTACATAGAGCCAGGTGAAGGGTGTACATAGTGCCAGGTGCAGGGTGTACATAGAGCCAGGTGCAGGGTGTACATATAGCCAGGTGCAGGGTGTGTATAGAGCCAGGTGCAGGGTGTATATAGTGCCAGGTGCAGGGTGTATATAGAGCCAGGTGCAGGGTGTACATAGAGCAAGGTGCAGGGTGTATATAGTGTCAGGTGCAGGGTGTACATAGAGCCAGGTGCAGGGTGTACATAGTGCCAGGTGCAGAGTGTTTATAAAGCCAGGTGCAGGATGTTTATAGAGCCAGGTGCAGGGTGTATATAGTGCAGGGTGCATACAGAGCCAGGTGCAGGGTGTATATAGAGCCAGGCACAGGGTGTACATAGAGCCAGGTGCAGGGTGTACATAGAGCCGGGTGCAGGGTGTATATAGAGCCAGGTGCAGGGTGTACATAGAGCCAGGTGCATGGTGTATATAGAGCCAGGTACCAGGTGTATTTAGAGCCAGGTGCAGGATATATATAGAGCCAGGTGCAGGGTGTATATAGAGCCAGGTGCAGGTTGTATATAGAGCCAGGTGCAGGGTGTAAATAGAGCCAGGGGCAGGGTGTATATAGAGCCAGGTGCAGGGTGTATATAGAGCCAGGTGCGGAATGTATATAGAACCAGGTGCAGGGTGTATATAGAGCCAGGAGATGGGTGTACATAGAGCCAGGTGTGGGGTGTATATAGAGCCAAGTGGGGGTGTATATAAAGCCAGGTGTGGGGTGTATATAGAGTCAGGTGTGGGGTGTATATAGAGCCAGGAGCAGGGTTTATATAGAGCCAGATGCAGGGTGTATATAGTGCCAGGTGCAGGGTGCATATAGAGCCAGGTGCAGGGTGTACATAGAGCCAGGTGCAGGGAGATACATGTGGGACGTGGACCGAGATATA
>BLSH010313024.1:913895-941919 GCA_018402905.1 Glandirana rugosa
ATCCCCATTTATTTGTAGGGCACTTGCCCTAGTTTGAAGATGATTTTAGAACAGTTATATGGCTTCTACCGTTAATTAATACTTTTCAGACACAGTTTGAAGATGATCCACATTCACCTCCATTTTTGCTTTTTTTATGTTTTTATTTTTTTAAAAATATTTACAGTTATTTCCCTGTCCCCATTTTTTTGTAGGGCACTTGCCCTACCCTTACCCCCATTTTACTTCCTTTTGCAGCCCTCTGGGGCTTTCCAGGACTTTGTTACAGCCATTTTTGTGCCTAAAAGTTCGGGTCCCCATTGATTTCAATGGGGTTCGTTGTCCGTGCGATCGTTCGGGTTCCGTCCGGACCCGGACCCGGACTTTGTCCCGAAGTTCGGACGGACCAGCAGAACCCGAACTTCCAGGTGTTCGCTCAACTCTAGTCTTAACCTTCTATTATGACATGCACTGTCTTGCAATTCTATATGTGTAAATAGATTAAATGCTGTGACACCACCAATATTAATACCTCTTTACTTTGATTTACTCTTGAATAAATTGATTGATTATATACATATCATTGCGTGCCTCATTTAAAGTCCCACCCCTTTTTTCCTTTGTTTCATATATTAATAGGGATGGAGGTAGTAGAACCTTGGAGTCTCTGCCTCACTCAAAGTCCCTCACCCCTAATGGGGGGGGGGGGGGGTTCTCCTTTGTATAGTCATATGGTTGTATACTTCAAAGATTTCACCCAATGCACTTTATTTTTAACTTTTAAAGGGATATACACTTTTTTTATTTAGTTTTTGTGTGTATGTTTTGTATTGATTTCAGTTGTGGCTGTGTTTATTGACACAAATAGGTTGATTTTAATATTTTGATCAGTTCTCACTACTTTAAAGGGAAAACACACCTACAATTTGTAGATCTGCCTAAGGCTGGGTTCACACTAGTCTGACCTACATTAGGAGCGCAAGTCGCATTACATCACAAAATCAATGATTCCCTATGAGAGCCACCTTAACTGGTCAGACTTTTGTTTTTCAAAGTCGAACCGACTTTGAAAAAGGTTCCTGTACTACTTTTGTCTGACTTTGGTCCCACTTTAGCTCATTGAAAAGCATTAAAGTGGGATCATTGTCTTCACTGGGTCAGAGAGTGTGCGGAGGTAGGTGATATATAGAGCCAGGTTAGGGGTGTATATAGAGCCAGGTTAGAGGTGCATATAGAGCCAGGTTAGGGGTGTATATATTGCCAGGCTAGGGGTGTGTATAGTGCCAGGCTAGGGGTGTATATAGTGCCAGGCTAGAGTTGTATATAGAGCCAGGTGCGGGATGTATATAGAGCCAGGTGCAGGGTGTATATAGAGCTAGGTGAGTGGTGTATATAGAGCCAGCTGCAGGGTGTATATAGAGCCAGGTGCAGGGTGTACATAGAGCCAGTTGCATGGTGTATATAATGCCAGGTTCAGGGTGTACATAGAGCCAGGTGCAGGGTGTACATAGTGCCAGGTGCATGGTGTACATAGAGCCAGGTGCAGGGTGTACATAGAGCCAGGTGCAGGGTGTGTATAGAGCCAGGTGCAGGGTGTATATAGTGCCAGGTGCAGGGTGTACATAGAGCCAGGTGCAGGGTGTACATATAGCCAGGTGCAGGGTGTATATAGAGCCAGGTGCAGGGTGTATATAGTGCCAGGTGCAGTGTGTATATAGAGCCAGGTGCAGGGTGTACATAGAGCCAGGTACAAGGTGTACATAGAGCCAGGTGCATGGTGTATATAATGCCAGGTTCAGGGTGTACATAGAGCCAGGTGCAGGGTGTACATAGTGCCAGGTGCAGGGTGTACATAGAGCCAGGTGCAGGGTGTACATAGAGCCAGATGCAGGGTGTGTATAGAGCCAGGTGCAGGGTGTATATAGTGCCAGGTGCAGGGTGTATATAGAGCAAGGTGCAGGGTGTACATAGAGCAAGGTGCAGGGTGTACATAGAGCCAGGTGCATGGTGTATATAATGCCAGGTTCAGGGTGTACATAGAGCCAGGTGCAGGGTGTACATAGTGCCAGGTGCAGGGTGTACATAGAGCCAGGTGCAGGGTGTACATAGAGCCAGGTGCAGGGTGTATATAGAGCCAGGTGCAGGGTGTATATAGAGCCAGGTGCAGGGTGTATATAGAGCCAGGTGCAGGGTGTACATAGAGCAAGGTGCAGGGTGTATATAGTGTCAGGTGCAGGGTGTACATAGAGCCAGGTGCAGGGTGTACATAGTGCCAGGTGCAGGATGTTTATAGAGCCAGGTGCAGGGTGTATATAGAGCCAGGTGCAGGGTGTATATAGTGCCAGGTGCAGGGTATATACAGAGCCAGGTGCAGGGTGTATATAGAGCCAGGCACAGGGTGTACATAGAGCCAAGTGCAGGGTGTACATAGAGCCGGGTGCAGGGTGTATATAGAGCCAGGTGCAGGGTGTACATAGAGCCAGGTGCATGGTGTATATAGAGCCAGGTACCAGGTGTATATAGAGCCAGGTGCAGGATGTATATAGAGCCAGGTGCAGGGTGTATATAGAGCCAGGTGCAGGGTGTATATAGAGCCAGGAGCAGGGTGTATATAGAGCCAGGTGCAGGTTGTATATAGAGCCAGGTGCGGGATGTATATAGAACCAGGTGCAGGGTGTATATAGAGCCAGAAGATGGGTGTATATAGAGCCAGGTGTGGGGTGTATATAGAGCCAAGTGGGGGTGTATATAAAGCCAGGTGTGGGGTGTATATAGAGCCAGGTACAGGGTGTATATAGAGCCAGGTGCAGGGTTTATATAGAGCCAGGTGCAGGGTGTATATAGTGCCAGGTGCAGGGTGCATATAGAGCCAGGTGCAGGGTGTATATAGAGCCAGGTGCAGGGTGTACATAGAGCCATGTGCAGGGTGTATATAGAGCAAGGTGCAGGGTGTACATAGAGCCAGGTGCAGGGTGTATATAGAGCCAGGCACCAGGTGTATATAGAGCCAGGTGCAGGATGTATATAGAGCCAGGTGCAGGGTGTATATAGAGCCAGAAGATGGGTATATATAGAGCCAGGTGTGGGGTATATATAGAGCCAGGTGCGGGTGTATATAAAGCCAGGTGCGGGGTGTATAAAGAGCCAGGTGCAGGGTGTATATAGAGACAGGTGCAGGGTGTATATAGTGCAGGGTGTATATAGAGTGAGGTGCAGGGTGTACATAGAGCCAGGTGCGGGTGTATATAGAGCCAGGTGCAGGGTGTATATAGAGCCAGATACCAGGTGTATATAGAGCCAGGCACAGGGTGTACATAGAGCCAGGTGCAGTGTATATATAGAGTCAGGTGCAGGGTGTATATAGTAACAGGTGAAGGATGTATATAGAGCCAGGTGCAGGGTGTATATAGTGCCAGGTGCAGGGTGTATATAGTGCCAGGTGCAGGGTGTGTATAGAGTCAGGTGCAGGTTGTATATAGTGCCAGGTGCAGGGTGTATATAGAGCCAGCTGCAGGGTATATATAGAGCCAGGTGCAGAGTATATAAAGAGCCACTCACCTTCAACATGATGATTGTCCTCCCGGTGCCTGAAGGAGGGGGAGGGGGGCGGATGGCAGCTCTATCACCTGCAGTGGCTAGCAGATGTCTTCCCCTGTGTACAGTGGAGAGGGGAGGGGCATCCAACCCAGCCAGCTAATAGACTGCAGTCGTGAGAAGGAAAATCCTGAATTGCAGCACACTCACCGATAAGAAGCAAAATCATTTATTGAAAAAATATGTGCAAAAATGGGGGATACAAGCGGGGGAGAGGACAAGGTTGACACGTTTCACACTTCCAAGAGTGCTTTGTCAAAACCATGCACTCAAAATCAACTAATAGTACTATATATACATACATTAATTAATAAAACATTTTAAAAGATTTTAAAGAGTTATGTGCCGTCCAGGACTTGGAGGAATTGCAAGATGAATCCAGTAGGAGAGAGGTGAGTGACACTGTAGTTCCTATATCTGCTCCCATGAAGACTTGTTCTGATTTCTATCCAATCAATTCAAGAGGAAAAGTTTTGGACACTTTTCAAAAGGCTGTAGAGATGGATCTCACCAGACTAGCCTCACACTCTGATAGTCGGGGCCGACCATATCGGGACAATCTCACTTTGGAACAGAGATTGGCACTGGATTCTCTTTGTCAAGATCGTAGCATAGTGATTAAGAACTCTGATAAGAGTAGTTTAGTGGTTGTTCAGGATTCTGACATGTATGCCTCTGAAGCTTTACGACAGTTATCGGATGAAATCACTTATACTAAACTCAGAGGGAATCCCACTGCATTATATAAGGTGACCCTGACCAATTTGATTTCTAAAGGAGTGTGTTTGGGCATACTTTCTCAGAAAGAGGCAGATAAAATTACTCCTGACTCGCCTGTGACCCCGGTGTTTCCCCACCTCCCCAAAACTCATAAAGGGTTAAACCCATTGCATGGGCATCCCATTGTGGCTGGGATAGGATACCTCAATGAGCACTTGGGGCTGTGGGTTGATTGCCAGCTATAGCCCCTAGTGAGGGATCTACCCAGCTACCTCAGGGACACTAAACAACTTTTGTCTAGTCTGAATGATTTTTTGTGGGAGCCTGGTGACACCTGGGTCACATGTGATGTCGGGAGTCTTTACTCCTCTATACCCCATCATTTAGGGTTACAAGCAGTGGATTTTTTCTTGATCACTACAGCGGTTATTCATCTGTACATCAGGAATATATCCTAGAATGTCTTGATTTTTTGTTGACTCACAATTTCTTTTCTTTTGATGGAGGTTTCTATCTCCAGGGGTGAGGAGCAGCCATGAGGGCTCGTTTTTCTCCCTCTCTCGCCAACCTATATATGGGTTGGTGGGAGAGGAGCCGCATCTATGGAGATGGAAACCCCTTTTGTGGCAGGATCAAATTTTAAGGTACATAGATGACCTGCTGTTCATCTGTTCAGGAACCGTGGGTACTCTAGAACAATTCTTGTCATATCTTAAACATAATACCACGAACCTGCGGTTCACTGAACGGATGGACAGCGGGTCAGTGGAATTTCTAGATGTACTGTTGTCACACGGGGATGGCTGGATAGAGTCCAGAATTTATAGAAAACCCTAGTCAGGGAATTCCCTGCTTCGGGCTGATTCTGGGCATCCCTGACATGTGACACGTGGGATACCAGTTGGCCAATTTCTTAGGCTACAAAGAATTTGCAGTAATGAGATTGATTTTCAGCACGAATCACTTGACATGAAGAGAAGGTTTATTTATAGAGGTTATGATGAAATAACTCTGAATAGAGCATTGAACATCACAAAGTCCACAGATAGGACATCACTTCTAATAGACAGATCTCCCAGAAATAAACCTGTGGATTTTCTAGTCTTTTCCACACCTTTCAGTGTGGATTTTAAAAAGATTAGAAACATATTAAATCGTCATATTCCCATTCTTTTTGAGGATTAAATATATGCGCAAATACTGTCAAAAGGTTTTAAAGTGGTGGCCCGTAGAGCGCCTAGTCTGGGCAATACTTTATCCCCTAGTGAATTTAAGTCTAAAACACACCAAAAAAGCGTGGTTGGATTTTGTTGGTAATTACAAGTGCGGTGCTTCTGGTTGCCCATGTTTCCCACATTTGAAAAAAGGCAACGAATTTGAATCTACTACTAATAAGAGAAGTTTCAAACTTACGAATTTCATTAATTGTAATTCTAGATATATTATTTATTTATTTACTTTTAAAACTTGCAGCCTTCAATATGTGGGTCGGACAACCAGGAGACTCAGAGACCGCCTTAATGATCATCTCGGTAACATACATAGGAAGGAAAATACAAACGTGGCACGTCATTTCATTCAGTAACATCGTGGAGACAGCAACTTGTTACAAATACAGGCTATTGAGAGTTTTTACACCCAGCAGGGGAGGAGATAGATTCAGAATACTTTGCAAACATGAAGTGTTCTGGATCTTCTCCCTTGGCACCAAAATCCCGTTAGGTATGAACTATGAATGGGATCTCACCCATTGTTATGAGTAATTGTTACATGACCATAAGGTTGGGATTAGAGTTGATCGAACCCCTGGATGTTCGGGTTCGGCCGAACTTCGGGAAAAGGTCCGTGTTCGGTACCGAACTTGACCCGAACTTTACCCCGAACCCCATTGAATTCAATGGGGACCCGAACTTTTCGGCACAAAAAAGACTGTAAAAAAGTCCTGGAAAGTGCTAGAGGGCTGCAAAATGATTTTAGAACAATAATCTGTCCCTTACAGCAACAGCAGGAGCCTGACCCTATAGGAGTAGGCGATGATTTTAGAACAATAATCTGTCCCTTACAGCAACAGCAGGAACCTGACCCTATAGAACTAGAAGATGATTTTAGAACAATAATCTGTCCCTCTAAGCAGTAGACTCTACCTAGTCCAATCAGATCATTCTGTAATGCAGGATGAGATCTCAATCTGTCCCTAAAAGCAGTAGTAGTAGTAATCTCTACCTATCTATCTATCTGCAATCTGTCCCTCACAGCACCGGCAGCATCCTCTCCCTACACTACCCAGAGAGCATGTGACATGCAGCACTAAGTGACTCCAGCTTATACAGAGGCGAGGTCACATGATGCACTGGCCAATCACAGCCACGCCATTAGTAGGCATGGCTGTGATGGCTTCTAAGGGCAAACCAGTGAAACGCTTGTTGATTGGCTGCCCTGCAGCTATTCAACATGCGTGATCAAATACCCGAACCCAGAACTCGAACCCAAACTTTTTTTCAAATGTCTGGGTTCGGGTCCGGGTCACGGACACCCCAAAGTTCGGTACGAACCCGAACTTTACAGTTCGGGTTCGCTCAACTCTAGTTGGGATATATTAGATACATAGTTGGTTCACACCCTAAATATGTTTTCACTGATTTTTTAGGTTGTCTTTGAAGGGCATCACACATAAAGTTTAAATACTGGGATATCGTAAGGAGATCCTCCTGGCGGCTCTTTGGTTGTGTTTGGTTTTGTCACCATATGCTTTTCTGCTTTTTTTGTTTCTTTTTTTCTTTCTTTATCCTTTATAGATGTCTCATGATTCAACATGGTTTTGTGTCTGTGCGTGTAGGTGTTTGTACTTCCGCAAATGCATACAATTATGTAATTGTGTAACTATTTTGTGTTGCACATGAGTAATATATATTGTTTCTATACAATTATTTGTTACTAGAGTTGAGCAAACCCGAACTGTAAAGTCCGGGTTCTTACCGGACTTAAGGGTGTCCATGTCCCGAACCCAAACATTTGAGAAAAAGTCTGGGTTCAGGTTCGGGGTTTGGGTATTTTTTTGTGCCTTTTGAATAGCTGCAGGGCAGCCAATCAACATGCGTTTCACTCGTTTGCCCTTAGAAGCCATCACAGCTATGCCTACTAATGGCATGGCTGTGATTGGCCGGGGCATCTTGTGATCATCTCATACTAGTATAGGGAGAGGTTCCTGCTGCTGGTGTGAGGGATAGAATACCGCTATAAAATCATCTCATATTAGAATAGGGAGAGGTTCCTGCTGCTGGTGTGAGGGACAGATTACCATTATAAAATCATCTCATACTGGTGTAGGGAGAGGTTCCTGCTGCTGGTGTGAAGGACAGATTACCATTATAAAATCATCTTATACTGGTATAGGGAGAGGTTCCTGCTGCTGGTGTGAGGGACAGATTACCGTTATAAAATCATCTCATGCTAGTATAGGGAGAGGTTCCTGCTGCTGGTGTGAGGGACAGATTACCGTTATAAAATCATCTCATTCTAGTATAGGGAGAGGTTCCTGCTGCTGGTGTGAGGGACAGATTACCATTATAAAATCATCTCATACTGGTGTAGGGAGAGGTTCCTGCTGCTGGTGTGAAGGACAGATTACCATTATAAAATCATCTTATACTGGTATGTGACATGCAGCACTAAGTAACTCCAGCTTATACAGAGGCTAGGTCACATAATGCACTGGCCAATCACAGCCACGCCATTAGTAGGCATGGCTGTGATGGCTTCTAAGGGCAAACCAGTGAAACGCTTGTTGATTGGCTGCCCTGCAGCTATTCAACATGCGTGATCAAATACCCGAACCCAGAACTCGAACCCAAACTTTTTTTCAAATGTCTGGGTTCGGGTCCGGGTCACGGACACCCCAAAGTTCAGTATGAACACGAACTTTACAGTTCGGGTTCGCTCAACTCTAGTTGGGATATATTAGATACATCGTTGGTTCACACCATAAATATGTTTTCACTGATTTTTTAGGTTGTCTTTGAAGGGCATCACACATAAAGTTTAAATACTGGGATATCGTAAGGAGATCCTCCTGGCTGCTCTTTGGTTGTGTTTGGTTTTGTCACCATATGCTTTTCTGCTTTTTTTGTTTCTTTTTTTCTTTCTTTATTTCTTTTTTCTTTATTTAGGGATAGAATACCGCTATAAAATCATCTCATACTAGAATAGGGAGAGGTTCCTGCTGCTGGCGTGAGGGACAGATTACTGTTATAAAATCATCTCATACTAGTATAGGGAGAGGTTCCTGCTGCTGGTGTGAGGGATAGAATACCGCTATAAAATAATCTCATACTAGAATAGGGAGAGGTTCCTGCTGCTGGTGTGAGGGACAGATTACCATTATAAAATCATCTCATACTAGTATAGGGAGAGGTTCCTGCTGCTGGTGTAAGGGACAGATTACCGTTATAAAATCATCTCATACTAGTATAGGGAGAGGTTTCTGCTGCTGGTGTGAGGGACAGATTACCTTTATAAAATCATCTCATACTAGTATAGGGAGAGGTTCCTGCCGCTGGTGTGAGGGATAGATTAGCGTTATAAATTCATCTCATACTACTATAGGGAGAGGTTTCTGCCATTGGTGTGAGGAATAGATTAGCGTTATAAAATCATCTCAAAATAGTATAGGGAGAGGTTCCTGCCGCTGGTGTGAGGGTTAGATTAGCGTTATAAAATCATCTCATACTAGTATAGGGAGAGGTTCCTGCCGCTGGTGTGAGGGATAGATTAGCATTGTAAAACCATCTCATACTAGTATAGGGAGAGGTTCCTGCTGCTGGTGTGAGGGACAGATTACCGTTAAAAAATCATCTCATGCTAGTATAGGGAGAGGTTCCTGCAGCTGGTGTGAGGGATAGATTAGCGTCATCACATACTAGTATAGGGACAAGTTCCTGCTGCTGGTGTGAGGGACAGATTACCGTTATAAAATCATCTCATACTAGTATAGGGAGAGGTTCCTGCTGCTGGTGTGAGGGACAGATTAGCATTATAAAATCATCTCATACTGGTGTAGGGAGAGGTTCCTGCTGCTGTTGTGAGGGACAGGTTAGCGTTATAAAATCATCTCATACTGGTATATGGAGAGGTTCCTGCTGTTGGTGTGAGGGACATATTACCGTTATAAAATCATCTCATACTGGTATAGGGAGAGGTTCCTGCTGCTGGTGTGAGGGACAGATTACCGTTATAACATCATCTCATACTGGTGTAGGGAGAGGTTCCTGCTGCTGGTGCAAGGGACAGATTACTGTTATAAAATCATCACATACTAGTATAGGGACAGGTTCCTGCTGCTGGTGTGAGAGACAGATTACCGTTATAAAATCATCTCATACTAGTATAGGGAGAGGTTCCTGCTGCTGGTGTGAGGGACAGATTACCGTTATAAAATCATCTCATACTGGTGTAGGGAGAGGGTCCTGCTGCTGGTGTGAGGGACAGATTACCGTTATAAAATCATCTTATACTGATGTAGGGAGAGGTTCCTGCTGCTGGTGTGAGGGACAGATTACCGTTATAAGATCGCCTCTTACTAGTATAGGGAGAGGTTCCTGCTGTTGGTGTGAGGGACAGATTACTGTTATAAAATCATCTCATACTGGTGTATCGAGAGGTTCCTGCTGCTGGTGTGAAGGACAGATTACGTTATAAAATCATCTCATACTAGTATAGGGAGAGGTTCCTGCTGTTGGTGTGAGGGACAGATTACCATTATAAAATCATCTCATACTGGTGTAGGGACAGGTTCCTGCTGCTGGTGTAAGGGACAGATTGCCGTTATAAGATCATCTCATACTAGTATAAGAAGAGGTTCCTGCTGCTGGTGTGATTGACAGATTAGCGTTATAAAATCATCTCATACTGGTGTAGGGAGAGGTTCCTGCTGCTGGTGTGAAGGACAGATTACCATTATAAAATCATCTTATACTGATGTAGGGAGAGGTTCCTGCTGCTGGTGTGAGGGACAGATTACCGTTATAAGATCGCCTCTTACTAGTATAGGGAGAGGTTCCAGCTGTTGGTGTGAGGGACAGATTACTGTTATAAAATCATCTCATACTGGTCTATCGAGAGGTTCCTGCTGCTGGTGTGAAGGACAGATTACCGTTATAAAATCATCTCATACTAGTATAGGGAGAGGTTCCTGCTGTTGGTGTGAGGGACAGATTACCGTTATAAAATCATCTCATACTGGTGTAGGGAGAGGTTCCTGCTGCTGGTGTGAGGGACAGATTTCCATTATAAAATAATCTTATACTGGTGTAGGGAGAGGTTCCTGCTGCTGGTGTAAGGGACAGATTACCGTTATAAGATCATCTCATACTAGTATAAGAAGAGGTTCCTGCTGCTGGTGTGATTGACAGATTAGCGTCATAAAATCATCTCATACTGGTATAGGGAGAGGTTCCTGCTGCTGGTGTGAGGGACAGATTAGCATTATAAAATGATCTCATACTAGTATAGGGAGAGGTTCCTGCTGCTGGTGTGAGGGACAGATTACCATTATAAAATCATCTCATACTGGTATAGGGAGAGGTTTCTGCTGCTGGTGTGAGGGACAGATTAGCGTTATAAAATCATCTCATACTGGTGTAGGGAGAGGTTTCTGCTTCTGGTGTGAGGGACAGATTAGCGTTATAAAATCATCTCATACTGGTTTAGGGAGAGGTTCCTGCTGCTGGTATGAGGGACAGATTACCGTTATAAAATCATCTTATACTGGTGTAGGGAGAGATTACCGTTATAAAATCATCTCATACTGTTGTAGGGAGAGGTTCCTGCTGCTGGTGTGAGGGACAGATTACCATTATAAAATCATCTCATACTGGTGTAGGGAGAGGTTCCTGATGCTGGTGTGAGAGACAGATTACCGTTATAAAATCATCTCATACTGGTGTAGGGAGAGGTTCCAGCTGCTGGTGCGAGGCACAGATTAGCGTTATAAAAAATAATATAAATTTGTGCTAAATAGTACATTTGTGTCCAGAAGGAGGAGAGCGTCAAATAAGGGACACGGTCGTGGTGCTGCTGGTGCAGCTGGTGTTGGTGGTGTTGGTGAAGCTCCTGTTGCAAGGAGAGGACCTGGTCAATCTCTGCCAGCTACACGCACAAATGAAACACCTTCCTCAGGTGCCAGTAGCCGACAGAATCTTCAACATTATATGGTAGGCCCGAATGCCACTCAACGAATGGTGAGGCCAGAACAAGTACAGGCGACAGTAGATTGGGTGGCAGACAATGCCTCCAGTTCCTTCACATTGTCTCCCACTCGGTCCCTTGCTGAAAGCTCAGAGTTGGCACCTGAACCCCATGGCCATCTCTCTTTCACCTCAGCCTCTTGTAAATCAGCCAAGCAGTCTGAGCCCCAAGTCATGCAACAGTCTCTTATGCTTTTTGATGACTCTGCTGGTGTGCATTCCGTGAATCATCCACATAGCCCTGCCCCAGAAGTGAAAGACATTGAGTGCTCCAATTCCCAACCACTTCTTTTTCAGGATGAGTACATGGAAACACCACCGCAGCACGTCTCTAATGATGACGGAACTTCTGCGGCTTTCTACAGTGTGCAGACTGACAAGGAGGGCAGTGGTGAAGAGTGGGTGGAAGATGATGTGGAGGATGATGAGGTCCTAGACCCCACATGGAATGAAGATCATGCGAGTAACGTGTGCAGTTTGGAGAAAGTGGTGGTGGTTGCACAGAGGCACCAGCACAGCAAATGAGGAAGCAGGTTGCAAAAGCGGAGCGACCGTCCCCTAGACAGTATGCCTGCTACTACCCACCGCACCCAGGGACCTAGAACACCAAAGGCAGCTCAAAGGAGTTCCCTGGGGTGGCAGTTCTTCAGACAATGTGCTGATGACAAGACACGAGTGGTTTGCACGCTGTGCAATCAGATCCTGAAGTAAGGCCTAAATGTTCTAAACCTGAGCACAACCTGCATGACCAGGCATCTACATGCAAACCACGAGCTGCAGTGGAATAAGCACCTCACAATACAAGGAAAGGTCTCGGGCTCCTCCTGCTTCCTCTTCTGCTGCTGCCTGGGCCTCTTCCTCCACCTCTACAGTGCCAGTGCCACCTGCCACCCAGCAAACAGATGATGTGACAGCAACGCCACCATGTCTGCCACCGTCCCCAAGCATTTCCACACCATGGTACCATGGAAGCTTACAGCTATCCATCTCCCAAACACTGGAGAGAAAGAGGAAGTACCCTCCTACCCACTTACGATCCCTGTACCTGAATGCCAGCATTTCAAAATTCCTGGCCTTTGAAATGCTGTCATTCCATCTGGTTGACACGGACAGTTTTAAAAACCTGATGGCGGTGGCTGTCCCACTGTACGTGGTTCCCAGCCGCCACTACTTTTCCAGGCGAGCCATCCCTTCCCTGCACAAACAAGTTGGGGACAAGATCAAGTGTGCACTGCGCAACGCCATCTGTGGCAAGGTCCACATAACCACTGATACGTGGACCAGTAAGCACAGGCAGGGACGCTATATCTCGCTAACTGCACACTGGGCAAATGTAGTGGCGGGTGGGCCTGAGGCAGATAGAAGTTTGGCGCAAGTCCTTCCGCCACCGAGGATTGCAGGGCATTTCTCTTTGCCTCCTGTTGCCTCCTCCTCCTACTCCGCTTCCTCCTCCTCTACCACCTCCTCATCCAGTCAGCATAACACCTTCACCACCAACTTCAGCACATCCAGGGGGAAACGACAGCAGCCTGTTTTAAAACTGATATGTTTGGGGGATAAACCCCACAGTGCGCAGGAGCTGTGGAGGGGCATTGAACAACAGACCTATGAGTGGTTGTTGCCACTGAGCCTCAAGCCCGGCCTGGTGGTGTGCGATAATGGGCAAAATCTCGTAGCAGCTCTGGGCCTAGCCAGTTTGACTCACATCCCTTGCCTGGTGCATGTGCTGAATTTGGTGGTGCAGAAATTTCTAAAAAACTACCCGGATATGTCAGAGCTGCTGCAGAAAGTGCGGGCCGTCTGTGCGCGCTTTCGGTGTTCTCATCCTGCTGCTGTTCGCCTGTCTGTGCTGCAGCGGAACTTTGGCCTTCCCGCTCACCGCCTCCTATGCGACATGCCCACAAGGTGGAACTCCACCTTGCACATGCTGGAGAGACTGTGCGAGCAGCAGCAGGCAATAGTGGAGTTTCAGCTGCAGCACGCACGGGTCAGTCGCTCTGCGGAACAGCACTACTTCACCACTAACGAGTGGGCCTCCATGCGAGACCTGTGTACCATATTGCGGTGTTTTGAGTACTCCACCAACATGGCCAGTGCCGATGATGCTGTTCTCAGCATTACTATCCCACTTCTATGTCTCCTTGAAAAAACACTTCGGGCGATGATGGAAGAGGATGTGGCACAGGAGAAGGAGGAAGAGGGGTCATTTCCACAGTTATCAGGCCAGTCATTCACAAGTAGTTCGGAGGGTGGGTTCCTGCACCAGCATAGGCCAGCTAAAAAATTTCAAGCCAGGGCACAGTTCTGGAGGATGAGGAGGACGAGGATGATGAGGAGGAGGAACCGTGTTCACAGCAGGGTGGCACTCAACGTAACTCGTGGGCATCACTGGAGCGTGGCTGGGGGAATACGGAGGACACAGATGATACACCTCCCACAGAGGACAGCTTGCCTTTGGGCAGCCTGGCACACATGAGCAATTACATGCTGCAGTGCCTGCGCAACGACAGCCGAGTTGTCCACATTGTAACTTGTGCTGATTACTGGGTGGCCACCCTGCTGGATCCCCGTTACAAGGACAACTTGCCGTCCTTAATTCCCTCACTGGAGCGTGATCAGAAGATGCGCGACTACAAGAGCACTTTGGTAGACGGACTGCTGAGGGCATTCCCAAATGACCCCGGGTGTTCAGAGAAAGCACAAGGCGAAGTCAGAGGAGGAGGAAGAGGTCGCCAACACATCTGTGGCACCGCCCGCACCTCAGAAGGCAGGGTTAGCATGGCCAAAATGTGGAAAAGCTTTGTCAGCAGCACGCCACAACAAACAGCACCACCAGCTGATAGGCAGCGTCTTAGCAGGAGGCAGCATTTCAGCAACATGGTGGAACAGTATGTGTGCACATGCCTACACGTACCGACTGATGGGTCTGCCCCAATCAAATTCTCTCCAAATTGGGCACATGGCCTGAGCTTGCACTTTATGCCTTGGAAGTGCTGGCCTGCCCTGCATCCAGTGTATTGTGTGTTTAGCACGGCAGGGGGCATTATCACATACAAGCGCAGCCGCCTGTCCACAGCCAATGTGGACAAGCTAACCCTTATTAAAATGAACCAGGCATGGATCCCACAAGACTTGTCTGTACCTTGTGCAGAATAGCCATTTATACCGGCCTCACACAGCCATTGGTATACTTAAGTCAACGTATCCTTTTTTTTTTTTTAATATGTCTCAATATTTTGGGGGCTACCCCAATTAGAAAAAAAAACAAACAAACAAAAAACAGTGTTGGCTACCTCCTCCTCCTCCCCCAGCGCCACTTCCACCACCTACACCGCCACAGTCACCGCCTCCTCAACCTCCTACTTCACATCCACCTCCTCCTCCATTTTTTATTTTTTTTATGTGATTTTAAGTTATTTCCCTATCCACATTTGTTTGCAGGGCACTTGTCCTACTATTACCCCCATTTTACTTCTTTTTGCAGCCCTCTAGCCCTTTCCAGGACTTTTTTCAAGCTATTTTTGTGCCCAAAAGTTTGGGTCCCCATTGACTTCAATGGGGTTCGGGGTCAAGTTCGGGGCCGAACTCAAACTTTTTCGCGAAGTTCGGTCGAACCCGCCGAACCCGAACATCCAGGTGTCCGCTCAACTCTATTTGTTACTTGTTTCTCTAACTGAGCATGTTCACAGCGACGTTCTATAATATGTCCCATATCGTCCATGCTTCTTTGTATTTATCGGACCCACATGTTTTAATTCTAATTTTTTGAAAAGCCAATGCTATATCCTTTTTATATTATTTATGACAGAATTAACATGATCTGTATGGATAATTACATGTGGTGCCTGTTCGATATAAACATTACGTATAATTCCATTTTTTATTTATTATTTTTATTATTCTTTGCACATTTTCACATTCACATTTTTCATGATTCAGCATATTTTCAATATTATATACGTATTTTTTGCTCTTGTCATTATATACATTATTATGTTTTTTTCAAATAATCATATATTATGTCAAGCATTGCATATCAAATACTTTTCTTACAATATGAAATCACACACATTCATTTTCATTACACATTTTTTATGATATATCTTATCTTGGTACACTGAGTTACTGAGGTTCACAGAGTCTGGGACATATTTTCATGATCACTTTTTGTACTAGTCATCATTAATGGTTATCACCTGTTTTATTAATTAATGTATTTATATATAGTACTATTAGTTGATTGTGAGTGCATGGTTTTGACAAAGCACTCTTGGAAGTGTGAAACGCATCAACCTTGTCCTCTCCCCCACTTGTAACCCCCATTTTTGCTCATATCTTTTCAATAAATGATTTTGCTTCTTATCGGTGAGTGTGCTGCCATTCTGGATTTTCCTTCTCACAATTTCTCTGGCAGTGACAGGGCGTGCACCTCACCGCATCCAGCAAGACATACACTTGGGAGCAGCTGATCCCACACACTCCCCTGGAGCTGCGGTTTCTCATCTTTCTAATAGGCTGCAGTGTACAAGCGAATTGCTCTGCTTGTACACTGAAGAGAGCAGCCAATTAGCCGGGTCGGAGGCCTCTACCCTCTGCACTATATACACAGAAGAGACTACTAGCCGCATGAAGATGCTACGCAGCCATGTATTCACAGCTGGGAGCTGCAGCTCCCCCTCCCCCCGGGAAAAAAACAATTTCCCGGGATTTTTCACGGGATGCGAACAGACTGGGAAAAAGGTCTGGAAATCAGGAATGTCTCATTAAAATAGGGACTGTTGGCACCTATGTAACTGGCCAGCAGCAGGACAGTTTTAATCTGGGATAATAGCTCTAACTATACTATACCTAACTTTTAATTTGTCCATGGGGATAGGTGGGTGTGGGAAATATGAGATGATTTATAATGTATACACTTCTTGCCCTTGCTTTCTTATCAAACCATGTTTTAAAAAGAAGCTCGGGTTTTGACAATTCAATTCAAGCTAGCTATTAATCAATTATTGCGGGTAATTATTCGGGTTCGTACCGAACTTTGGGGTGTCCGTGACCCGGACCCGAACCCGAACCCGGACAGTTAAAAAAAAGTTTGGGTTCGAGTTCTGGGTTCGGGTATTTGATCACGCATGTTGAATAGCTGCAGGGCAGCCAATCAACAAGCGTGATTTTCCCTAGAAGCCATCACAGCCATGCCTACTAATGGCATGGCTGTGATTGGCCAGTGCATCATGTGACCCAGCCTCTATATGAGGCTGGAGTCACAGTGCTGCATGTCACATGCTCTCTGGGTAGTGATAGATAGATAGATAGATAGATAGATAGATAGATAGATAGATAGATAGATAGATAGATAGATAGATAGAGATTACTACTACTACTGCTTTTAGGGACAGATTGCAGATAGATAGATAGGTAGAGATTACTACTAATACTGCTTTTAGGGACAGATTGCAGAACCCACCGAACCCGAACATCCACGGGTTCGATCAACTCTATTGCATACAGATAAAAATGATTTTTAGGTGTACAAACCTATGAGCTCAGGCAGGGCACATAAGAAAATGTACCTCACCACTGCAATTCAAAGCACTCATGCATAGTTTGTTAAAGTACAGGGTGGGCCATTTATATGGATACACCTTAATAAAATGGGAATGGTTGGTGATATTAACTTCCTGTTTGTGGCACATTAGTATATGTGAGGGGGGAAACTTTTCAAGATGGGTGGTGACCATGGCGGCCATTTTGAAGTCGGCCATTTTGAATCCAACTTTTGTTTTTTCAAAGAGGGTCATGTGACACATCAAACTTATTGGGCATTTCACAAGAAAAACAATGGTGTGCTTGGTTTTAACGTAACTGTATTCTTTCATGAGTTATTTACAAGTTTCTGTTTGTTTACAGCCATTGACATATCGCTGAAGTTAACACGTGCGGAGCGGATAGAAACTGTATTGATGTCTGGTGAACGTAGTAACCGGGTCATTGCAGCAGATTTCAATGCAAGACAGCCTACGAGACCACCCATCTCCCATGCTACAGTTAGCAAACTGCTTGCTAAGTTTCGTGAAACTGGTTCAGTGTTGGATTTGCCAAAATGTGGACGCATAAAATGTGTCACTAATGAAGAAACATCAGTGGCTGTCCTAGCTTCATTCAGCAAGAGCCCACAGCATAGCACTCGCCGCATGTCACTGGAGAGTGGCATTAGTCGAACATCCCTTAGGCGGATATTAGCTACTCACAAATGGCACCCTTACAAACTCCAGCTACTGCAGCATCTCAGCGAGGATGACCCATATCGGCGCACTGAATTTGCAGAATGGGCAAAACAAAAATTGGAACAGGACCCTCAGTTTACGCAGAAGATTTTGTTCAGTGATGAGGCAAACTTTTATGTGAATGGTGAAGTTAACAAACAAAACCACCGCTATTGGTCTGACACTAACCCACATTGGATAGATCCCTCCAAGACTGTTGGAACCAAAAAATTGATGGTATGGTGTGGTATATGGGGTACAAAGATAGTGGGGCCATTCTTCATCAATGGAAACCTCAAGGCCACTGGATATGCGAAATTGCTACATGATGATGTGTTTCCCTCTTTATGCACTCAAGCTGGCACGTTCCCTGAGTTTTTCCAGCAAGATGGTGCACCACCACATTATGAGTGTCAGGTCCGAGCATTCCTAGATGAACAGTTTCCTGGAAAGTGGATTGGTCGTCGTGGGCCAGTTGAATGGCCCCCAAGGTCTCCCGATCTGACCCCCTTAGACTTTTATCTTTGGGGTCATCTGAAGGCAATTGTCTATGCTGTGAAGATACGAGATGTGCAGCACCTGGAACTACAGGTACTGGAAGCCTGTGCTAGCATTTCTCCTGCGGTGGTGCTATCAGTGTGTGAAGAGTGGGAGAAGAGGGTTGCATTGACAATCCAACACAATGGGCAGCACATTGAACACATTTTATAAGTGGTCAGAAACTTGTAAATAACTCATGAAAGAATAAAGTTACGTTAAAACCAAGCACACCATTGTTTTAATGTGAAATTCCCAATAAGTTTGATGTGTCACATGACCCTCTTCCTATTGAAAAAACAAAAGTTGGATTCAAATTGGCCGACTTCAAAATGGTCGCCATGGTCACCACCCATCTTGAAAAGTTTCCCCCCTCAAATATACTTATGTGCCACAAACAGGAAATTAATATCACCAAACATTCCCATTTTATTAAGGTGTATCCATATAAATGGCCCACCCTGTAGATCCAAACCCAATCACCAAAGTCTCATTTAAGCATTAAAATCTGGTAATACTGATATAAAGGCCCTTGTTTGTGCAGTTTGTGTTATAGGGTAACAATACTGTGCCCTTGTCTCACACAGTCTGCTGCCTACAAATCACCCTGACACATGCCATTTCATTCAAAGGGTATGGCATATAGAAAAAAAATGCATTATTGACTACTTTAAGCCAGCTGACCTAGAGGTGACCCAGGAAATTGGTAGTTGGCTACTTTGGCAATGGCAGTAAAGCACTGCTTTGGGTCACTGGGTCTGGGACCTCAATTCAAAACCGAAGCTCATCCTTACTTACTTACACTAAATGCTAATATGAAGTCAAACATATGGCTTTGAATATGAACATCTGAAAATACAAGGCTAAGGTGGGTTGAGAAAAAATGACAGATATATACTCATACCATGGAACCATAGGAATGGCATTCATTGACACAGCCATCAACAAATCCATAGCTACTTGAATTACTACTGCTCATTTAATTTTAATAGAGCAAATTAAGAAAAATCATAATTATGATAAAAAAAAAACCTTGTAATTGATAAAAGCACATACTCACTCACATAAAGTAAGAGAACATGTCTGTTACAACATACAATACCGTATACTGTACAATAGTTGTATTCTATCCATAAAGCTTGAAAAGAAAACATTCTAAAGATAGAGCTTTTTGCATAGCCGTTAACAACTTTTAAGCAGTTTAAACTTTTTTTTCCATCATAAGACTTTTTTTTAATGGACTTTTAGTAATTTGTATATATATATATACTGTTTATACGTGACCCTGTGCAGCGCGGCCGCCCTGTAGCAGTAAATATTGCTATAGGGTGGTCAGCAAGTGGCTAAATAAAAGGCTTGCCTGCATCCTGGAGATGACCTTTCATTTATACATGCGTTTGTGGCCTCAGGCGTAATGGAATCAGGAATCAAAAAGAGGCTTGATATTATGTCATTTGGTAATGCATGGATGCAAAAATTTTGTTTCACATTTTCTTTGAACTTTACTTGATTGCATGGAGTTCTTTTTGAGTGCAGACTTTATTCATGTTATTTTATGACCTACTCAACTGATATTGTTTTTCTCACTGGTTCAGTTATATTACTCATTTAATTTTAACATTTAAGGGCAGTGTCTAAGAAGGTCCTTTTGGTTGGCTAGTTTTGGGGCCCAAGCACAAGGCCCAGCCCCTGCTCCAGCCCTGCTAGAACACGATCCCACCCGCTGAGGCTGACCCCTCCGCCATCTTGTGCCCTGCTTCTCGCCATAGGCCTCCTCATGACATTCCTGGCCATAGACCTTTATATCAGACGAAGGAATGGGGTTTATTTATTAAAGCTGGAGAGTGCAAAATCAGGCTCACTTCTGCATATAAACCAATCAGCTTCTAACCTCAGCTTGGGCAGTTAAGCTTTGGCAAGAAAACCTGATTTATTTCTATGCAGAAGTGAGCCTGATTTTGCACTCTCCAGCTTTAGTAAATAAACCCCACAGAGTCAATCACATAGTGTGGATGGTCTGCTGTAGTCACAAGTAAAAGCCCGTGCAGCCATCTCACAGCCATCTCCCTTCAGTCTCTCTTCCGTCCAGGGTCATAAGTACTCAAAGGACTGTGTTCTCTGTAGAAACCTCCTAGCTGGGTACAACTCTCCTAAAAAACTTACATGGCAGCAACTTCATACATGGATCTCTGCCCTAGCCTTCGCCTCCATAAGAGACAGAATGTCTACAGCTCCTCCTGCATACAGGTGATCTCCACCCAGCCTTCTGCCCTGTCCAGGGCCCGTGTGTTAGTTACATTCTCTCAGATGTGGGGTGTGTGATTCCCATGCCCCAAAACTCTCTGTGTCCCTCCCTACCTAGCTTATATATGTATACTCCCCCCTGACATCACCTGTGGGAGGGCTCTGCCATAAAAGGGCCTACCACCTAGTGTCAGTACCTGCTGTACCAGACACTATTCTGCTACAGAGCCACCTAGTGGCAAAGTGACTACATCTGCCTATGTGCAGCATTTTTTATATATTTATTCACTATCTGGTATCTGGATATTATGCTGTCAGCGTCCAGTTTGTTATTTTGAGCACAGTATTTGATATTTTTAATTTTTAGAGATCAAGCTTTGAGTTAGATGCATTTAATGACATATATCATCACTGGCCACCTAGGAGAAGGTACAGCAATGATATATATAGCACACTCTTGGCAAAACCCTTTGGGTTTTATAATTTACCACAGTTCTATTTTTAAAAACTTTATATATAAGTTTGACATAAGAATAATGATATAATTGTAACTTAAGCTTTACATTTTAAAATATGACAGTGATGCAGAAAACCTTATATTATGACTTTTCGTTCATAATTAGAATTTCTAAAGGGGCTATATTTTAATAACATCTAAGTAGCCTCTTTAAATATAGTCCCAGAACTGTTTTTTTTTTAATTGGGATATATAAGGCTTGCTTAGCCTCAGTATTGGAAGGACGTTTTCTTTTATTTTTGTTAAATGTAGACCAAGCTGCTTTTGTAAATATGAATTTGATATTTGTTTTCTTGGTGTACTGCATTTAGCTTGGTGAAGGTTATATAACATAAAGCATGGAAAATGAAGCCCTCTGTTCATTCACAAGCCAGGTGTGGTGTAGACAGCCTCAATCTGCACATTTCCTCAGACTGCCCTGCAGATGACCTTACCAAGGGCTCACTGTGACAAGTTAGCTAGAATAGATTTTTTCATTATTCCCGTCAATGAAGCACAGTTCTGCAGGTTTAGACACTTAAGTCACTTTAAAGTAACTATTTTTCTATTTTTTTTACATAACGTAGCATACTATTTTGCTTGTTGAAAATGTTCACCATCCGTAGTGGTTTCAAAAGCTGCTGTCCACCATTTATTGATATATCAATTTCGAATGGACATACAAGTCTATGTAAAGCCAACATTTAAAAATGTTGGTTAAATGTCAGCTCACTGTTTCTATGGAACTTCATTTTCCTTTGTGACTTACTCATCTTATTTCAATACACTTGTAGTTTTGTTACCCTTCTTCCGCTTTAGGACTACAGCTAGATGTACTACACACACTGGGGATGATTTTCTAAAACTGAAGAGTGCAAAATCTGTTGCAGTTGTACATGATAGCCAGCTTCTAACTTAAGCTTGTTCAATTAAGCTTTGACAAAAAAAATAGTAGCTGATTGGTTTCTCTGCAGAGTTATACCAGATTTTGCACTCTCCAGTTTTATTCATTTAACCCCATTGTGTTATCATACCTGTAATTATACCCCGCAATGCCCTGCATCACTTAACTGATAGTGGTTCCGAGTTCAGGACTGGATGATTACATCAGTGAATGTGAAGAAATATGGTACCTTAGCTTTGCACACAGACCCTGCCATGCATACAAGAAAAGAGGCAGCCTCTAGTAAGCCTCTTCTGAACAGTAGCATTCTGAAAAATGAGGATCAGTACTCTGAGTAACCTGATGAGTCAACCAATCATTTAAGCTAGGGAATACTTAAACTTTAATTTGATTTGCTGCAGTTATTTCAGCAGGGATACAGACTATATCATATAACTTGCAGTTAGCTGCAATTCAGTAATGACACAGCAACAATATAAAATGAAAACATTACTTTTGGATAAGTGTAATCTATAAATAAGAAATATACATTTGCCAAAAAAATGAAGAAACGTGAAAAAAACTGTGGAAATATAGCAGAGAGAAACCCAGTTGTTTTAAGCAGAATCTGTATCATATAATTTGCTCATTGTGTTAATACCTTTCTTCCTTCTGAGTGCCAAATGCCATAAACCTGTGTTAACTATCTATCCTGGATTATTTTGTTGAACCAGCTGTATTAGGGGTCTTTTAAAATAGAGTTTTAGGTTAAAGACTTGCAGGTGCTGGAAAAATGGGACACTTTTGGCAGGAAAATGCAAGAGGCAAGCAATCAACATTTTCTGCTCTGTGTTTTACAAACATAAATGACTGTACACTGTTCCCTATATATTGGTAATAATCAATGCAGGATCATGGTAACTAGCAGTCCCTGATATTCTTACAAGGGCTCACTGGGTTTGATTTACTAAAACCAGAGAGTGCAAAATCGGGTGCAACTGTCTCTGTTAGCCAATCAGTTTCTAAGTCCAGCTTGTTCTTTTAAGTGTTGACAAAAAATCCCCAGAAGATCTGCGCCCGATTTAGCATTCTCCAGTTTTAGTAAATCAACACCAATTTGTTACAATTATTACATATTATTGTATCAATATTCCTCAACTGTTTTACAGTTGACATAATGGATCTGTAAATTAGATAGAATGATTGTGAAAATGTACTGGCTTCCGTTAGGCAATTAGAAAATATTTTTGACCACTTGAATAAAGATATTATGCAGTTACTCTCACTACCTACAATACATTTACCATCTGGTGAAAATGGGAATGGGTAAATCTTGAGCAATGGTATTTCTTGCAAATAATAAAATGTATGTCCAGCCAACAAGTTCTTATTGATTTTTTATTGAGTGAGAAAGGATTATAACCTCTATTGTGTTTTTAATGGCTATCCGTGTGATTTCTTCTCACTTCCACTTATGGTGTCAACAGTTTCACCAGAAAAGAAATGAGGTAAAGTTTAAAACAATGACACAGGTAACAATAAAAACAGAGGTTTTGACCTTCCCTTACTCTGCTGAAAAACATTTTTTCTGTCTTTGTTAAGGATTTTCCCTCACTTCCTGTCTAGCAAAACAGGAGTCATAATGATACCTCTCTCCTTGCAAAGAATTATCACACAATACTTACCAGACCTCAGATGCAGAGCAGTGAGTCCTCCCAAACATTTCCTCAGCGTTGTTTCATTTTGTGAAAGAGCTTCCCTCTGGTCTGCATTGGAAGTCTGTATGAGGTAGGCACATTACTGTCATATGGCTGCTCTTGCAGAGCAGAGCCTTAGGCGCCATGGCTTTGCAGGATCCCACATTAAAGTAATGCAAAGGTTAGGTACTTGTAAAGCACCCCTCAGCTGGATGTAGCAAAGAACTGTAGTGGTTTTGTGCTCTATACATGAATTCTCAACCATCTCAACTGCATGAATGCCGTTTAGACCTGCCTGTACCTTCTTGTTGGCCAGAGTAGCTGCTTATCATACTTTTAGCACATAGGAAGGCACAGTATATACCTTTCTTTATATATATGCAATATGAAAGGATGAGCTGCATATAATACAATGTCCATTTGTTGTAAAAGCACACACATCAGGAGGGCTCCAACTCCACCAATTTAAGTGATAGAACAAGGGGGCACAGTACCAAAATGTATTCATTCCTTCAATAGAGTAAACTATTTAACACTTTCCATAAGCATACAACAGTTTCAGGCATTTCTGCCCTTTATTAAATTCAAATAATTTTTGAACTTGAGAAAGGGTGGGGATGCTCAGAACCTTGTTTTTTTATCAAGATGTATTTGCATAAAAATATTTTTCTGCATATATGTATATATAAAAATATTTATGTACAGAAATAAAACATAATGCAATATAAGGGCATTCATAATAATAGTATAAATAAAGGGATTATAAAGTCTCATTTTATTCCTATAAAAATAACAAACATGTTATACTTACCTGCTCTGTTGCAGTGGATTTGCACAGAGCTGCGCAGATTCTCCTCTTCTCGGGTCCCTCTTCTGTGCTCCTGGCCCCTCCCTTCTGTTCATGCCCCCACAGCAAGCAGCTCCGTGTCCATTCAGACATGGAGCACCACCCGGGCTCCACCCCCTCTCTCTCCTGATTGGCTGGCTGACTTTGATTGACAGCAGCAGCAGCCAATGGCACCACTGATGCTTCTCGGCCAATCAGTATGGAGAATCTCGAATGGCTGAGACACTCGTGGACATGGCTGGACAGAGAGGGACCTCAGGACCTCGGGTAAGCATTAGGGGGGCTGAGGGGGCTGCTGCACACAGAAAGCCTTTTATTTTAACGATTAGAATGCATTAGGATAAAAAAACCTTCTGACTTTGCAAACCCTTTAAGGCACTACGTATGTATACAAATTTTATTAGTTAGTCAGTAATTGGAATGTTAAATTCAAATGATTGAAACTTAATTTTAATTATGATAGCATGTTCTATTGGTAGTATTGGATGCTCCATGCCTAATTAAGTGGCAAAGCAGCTCTAAAATCAGTTGAAGCTGTGTTAGATTAACAAAGTAAAGTTCCACTTCTAACGTAAACACAAGGCTTTAAAGAAAAAAAAAAACCCTAAAAAAGCTGTGCCTTGGCAATAAAATACTCAAAGGAGTTAGAGCTCTTGAAAAAGTCTGTATTTGATGAAACATGTCAAGTGGATGCATGAAATGTCATCACGTTCTCACATCCAGTTAGTGAGATTGCCAACATGGGACCCTCTTGATCTGTTATGTGAATATCCAAATGCTGGCTGCAGCACAGTCAAATGCGAGTCTTCGGGGTTGATTTACTAAAGGCAAATAGACTGTTCAGTTAGCAAAGTAAGTTGCAGTTTGCAAGGGAAATTTCCCCAGGACTTAGTAAATGGTGTGAAGCTCTGCTGATTTCCATCATCCAATGATGTACAAGCAAAAATGCTGCTTTATTTTATTTTCCTTACAAATAACTGGAGCACGTGCATGTAGACAAGAAGAGGCTGGGGGAGTTCTGGAGCACTGGGATGCAAAAAAAGGATGAAAAGGGTGAATACAGTAATTTTTGGAAAAAGGGAAATATTTCTGATACACAATGTGAGGTTGATTTACTAAAACTGGAGAGTGCAAAATCTGGGGCAGCTTTGCAAACAGGAAGCTCTGCATCAGCATCCAGGTTTTTTTGTCAAAGCTTAACTGAACAAGCTGAAGTTAGACGCTGATTGGCTGCCACGCACAGCTGCAACAGATTTTGTACTCCCCAGTTTTAGTAAATAAACCCAAGTGCTTTAGAAAAAAAATGTCATCCAGTTAGGGGATAGTTTAGATTCACATCTATAAGTTTTTTAGTGTGTTTGCTGAACCACAGAAGTGAACTGCCATCCATTTAAGATTATTTCCTATGGGTCCCGTTCACATTTATGCAGTTTCCTATTTTTTGGAAAGATGCAAGAAATTTTGGCATGCAGCACAGTGAATGTTTGGCTCCATAGACTGCAATGTAATTTCATCAAAACTGCACCAAAATGCATGTACATTCTTTTTTTGGTGTATTTTCCTGCATGACAACAGGCACCTCCTCCTCACAACAGCAGCACTTCTTAAAAAAGCAAAATGCATTAAAAATGTCTCAAAAAAGTGCATGATAAAATGCAAAACATGCCAGAAAATGCACCACAAAAATGCATCAACCACATAGATGTGAACCTAACTTTAGAACTACTTTGGGCTCAAAGCACTTCGTTTTAAAAATAAGAACTTGAATTAAAAAATATTTTTCAATTTATATGTAATAAAGATTTTCAGCTGTAGAATTAAAATATATGTTGCTACGAAAGCAATACAATGTTTGAAGGAGGACTAAAGTAGATGTGGTCAAAATGCGTAGCTTTGTACTTTGACCACAACATGCTTACTTGGCCTGGGGTACAAAAGTCTCATGACTGACATTCACACTGTTCTGTTGGGTGATTTATTTTTTTCCATTTAGTGCTGGCATTATGAAATGAAGTCTTGTTAACACTATTAACATTGTAGTACAATAGTTATGTTGTTGTAGTTTTTTTTTTTTTTAATTTTGGGGTACTCTAAAAAGGTTTGCAATACCAGCCAGCTTTGTGGCTTAGTGGTGAAAATTTCTGGAGAAGATGTACCTTGGACAAAAATTAAAGAAGTCTTTAATGTTGCTGTAATATTACAGAAATACAAAAAAGCAAGATCGTTTTTCCTTTGCTTAGGGAATGCAGTAACAATTCACTTTGCAAGTAACACCCAATCACATGCAATAAAATAAAAACATTTTTTTTAAGCTAGGAAAAACTTCACTTTTAGTGAATAAACCCCATTGTGTACTTATGATACATGCTTTTAAATATTTCAATTTGTTGTCTTGTCCCTCTAAGTGTATAGATTGGTCCATAGAATCAAATTACACCATAGGGCTTATTGATGATTCATTAAAAATTAGAAGACACAGCCTATATACCATTGTGATAAGTAGTTGTGTAGAGAGTATTTGTCCAGAAATTGCTGTCTTGAGACTCTTTGAATGTGGATGCTCATGATATTTTACAAAGCAAGGAGATAAGTTGACGTCGGTGTTTGCGGTCATTCTGTAGCCACTTGCCCTGATTGGATGAGATGGCGTCTTCCCAGGATGTGTCGGGTATAATGCCCCAGGGGTGCAAGAATTTTATGCCTCTGTCCAGGCTTGAGATTGTGTGAGATGCACCATTATGGGTAATTAATAGTGTAGTGGGACTGCAGCATCTATAGGTGATTTTATGGTTGTTGAGTGCCTTCATGATGGTTTTCAGTTGTTTTCTCAGTTGTAATGTATACTGTGATAAGTCTGCAAATATTTGTACATCAGCATAGGGAGCTGGAAGTGTGCTAAACATTCTTGCCTTGGAGAGTAATTCCTTCACTGAAAAGAAATACATTTGCATAAGAATATTTCTAGGAACTGAATCTTGCCAGATGTTGGGGTTTGGGGATCCTATGTATGTGATCTATGGTTAACTCCACTGGTGACAGAGAAGGTAGCAGAGAAGATATCAGGTCACAGGCATAATCATGTAGACCCTGAGGGGATACAGATTCTTGCACCCCTCACAGTTTAACATATTACACCTCGAGCGGTCCTCCAGATCTGCTAGCTTTGCCTTTATCCACAAGTTGTCTTGTTTGGTTTCCTTATATGCATCCACCAAGTCATTAACTGTGTTAGTGCACTGCTCCATTTTGCCCTCTATATATTGCATTCTCTCTCCCATATTTTGCATGTCAGCAGAAGTGACTGAAGTGAGAGGAGCATAACCTTCATGGTTCTATCCAGGACAGGTTGTCCTGATGTGGTGAAGGCAGTAATGGAGGACTGTAGAGCATTACCAGTGTGCACTGGGTGAAGTGTTGTACTCACCCCTGAGGCATACTGGTTAGGGGAGTCCATCCTCATCTTGGCCTTAGCAGTGCTCCCAGAAACAGGGCTGGTGGCTGCCAAACATTGTGGGGAGAAAGGCAT
>BLSH010313024.1:941929-956797 GCA_018402905.1 Glandirana rugosa
TAGGTTAGTCCCGTTCACCGATGTCTTACTGGTGTTTGTGGCTGTAGTTGAATAGAGGAACGAAACATTTTATAGTACTCGTAGGTGTAAGTTTCTCAGAGTTCTGTCGTTAACGACCTGTTTATGAGAGATGTGTTAATGAATAGTGTCACCATATATCCGACACAGAAGATTAAAAATTACTTAGTAGTTATTCGGGATACCACATTAAATTAAGATATCTGGTTCGATATGTGAATCTCCCTGTTATGTCGTTTAACTTTATAAATTTTCATACATAGTATTCATCACAACTCGCTTGGGCCTGACATTGCAAGCCCAGGCATGGCTTGAAAGCCCGAACCCGAATGATTTTTGAAATGTCCGGGTCCGGGTCCGTGCCACGGACACCCGAAAGTTCGGTACGGACCCGAACGTTACAGTCCGGGTTCGCTCAACACTACTTATGATACATACTTTTAAATATTTCAATTTGCTGTATTGTCCCTCTAAGTGTATAGCTTGGTCTATAGAATTAAATTACACCATAGGGCTTATTGATGATTCATTAAAAATTAGAAGACACAGCCTATATACCACTGTGATAAGTAATTGTGTAGAGAGTATTTGTCCAGCAATTGCTGTCTTGAGACTCTTTGAATGTGGATGCTCATGATATTTTACAAAGCAAGGAGATAAGTTGATGTCGGTGTTTGTGGTCATTCTGTAGCCACTTGCCCTGATTGGATGAGATGGCGTCTTCCCAGGATGTGTCAGGTATAATGCCCCAGGGGTGCAAGAATTTCATGCCTCTGTCCAGGCTTGAGATTGTGTGAGATGCAATATTATGGGTAATTAATAGTGTAGTGGGACTGCAGCATCTATAGGTGATTTTATGGTTGTTGAGTGCCTTCATGATGGCTTTCAGTTGTTTTCTCAGTTGTAATGTATACTGTGATACGTCTGCAAATATTTGTACATCAGCATAGGGAGCTGGAAGTGTGCTAAACATTCTTGCCTTGGAGAGTAATTCCTTCACTGAAAAGTAATACATTTGCATAAGAATATTTCTAGGAAATGAATCTTGCCAGATGGTGGGGTTTGGGGAGCCTATGTATGTGATCTATGGTTAACTCCACTGGTGACAGAGAAGGTAGCAGAGAAGATATCAGGTCACAGGCATAATCATGTAGACCCTGAGGGGTACAGATTCTTGCACCCCTCACAGTTTAACATATTACACCTCGAGCGGTCCTCCAGATCTGCTAGCTTTGCCTTTATCCACAAGTTGTCTTGTTTGGTTTCCTTATATGCATCCACCAAGTCATTAACTGTGTTAGTGCACTGCTCCATTTTGCCCTCTATATATTGCATTCTCTCTCCCATATTTTGCATGTCAGCAGAAGTGACTGAAGTGAGAGGAGCATAACTTTCATGGTTCTATCCAGGACAGGTTGTCCTGATGTGGTGAAGGCAGCAATGGAGGACTGTAGAGCATTACCAGTGTGCACTGGGTGAAGTGTTGTACTCACCCCTGAGGCAGACTGGTTAGGGGAGTCCATCCTCATCTTGGCCTTAGCAGGGCTCCCAGAAACAGGGCTGGTGGCTGCCAAACATTGTGGGGAGAAAGGCATTGTCCCTCTGTCAGTGTCTCCCAAGTCAGCATCGGGCAGGCTTTATGTAACTCTCGCTCATGCTGCTCTCCTTACCTTGCTTGCGAAGCCTGTTCTCTGCTATAGCAGAAATTCTATTGATTATAGATTTTGCTCAACTGATAAACTCCTATTGCTGAGCCTTAAATTTCCCATGCCAGAACCCAAAGAAAAGCACCTATGCACTCTGCATCTGTGATTAGTTGCACAGCTTCTTGTCATAAAACCTCTTTGCTTGGTGTACTTTCCTTTAATGTGAGTGCTGCTAAGAGCTAGTAAAAGGAGGTGTTGGCCTTCAGTTTTCATGCTTTTGTATGGTAGGAGCAGTCATTACTACTGATTCTTTAAAATTACTTTATTGATCCCACTACCAAAAATATGCATTGGTGTTTAAAAATGTTGGCCCACAATAAATTAGTATTAAACTCTCAAACAAATACACAACGCCCAGTGAAGTATTTCTTAACATTTTTGCTCAAGTACAGTAGTTATAGTCATCCTATTTCCATGTATTATATTCCCCAAACTTCCTGTTGAGTGCAAGAAATGGACAATGCGGTCTCAAGCAGTTGTCCATTAGGGATGGGTGAACGGTTCGGCCTGAGCATAAGTTCGGGCCGAACTTTCGCTGTTCGATCATTCGGCGAACATCCAAACAAACGGGACTTTCAACCATTTGTTCGGCCCCCCAAACCAACCAAAATGCAATGCGGCACTGAACAATGCATTGCAAGCCCTGATTGGCTGAAGCAGTGAAATCTTCAGCCAATCAGGGCACAGAGCACTGTCAGAGCCATGATTTGACACTGTCATCATGACTTTATCCAATCATAGCTCATTCCCGCCCCATAGTATAAAAGTATCCTTTCAATGGCAGCCATTTTCAGTGTGATTTCGGCTGGAGAGAGATAGAACAGGGCTCTGTTCAGTGTTATTAGTTAGTTAGTGTGCTATACTGTGCTATTGTGCTTCAATTGTCAGTGTAGAATATTAGTTTAGTGTCAGTCTAGGGATAGTGTGAGTGTAGTTAGCAGGACCATCATTCAGCTTTGCATAGTGTGCAGCTAGAGTAGGGACAGATCAGATAGTTTCAGTGTATTGTAGTGAGACGGTGTCATTCATACATACATTAGTGTATATGTAGAGTAGGGACAGCTCAGATAGTTTCAGTGTAGTGTAGTGAGACTGTGTCACTAATCTTTACAATAGTGTGCAGCTAGAGTAGGGACAGTTCAGATAGCGTCAGTGTAGTGACAGTTGAACACCGTATATTTGATTGCGTTACTGCAAGTTTAATGCCATTTACTTCTGTGTGCATACTGCCAATTTAACACCATTTACTTCTGTGTGCGTTACTGCCAGTTTAATGCCATTTACTTCTGTGTGCGTTACTGCCAGTTTAACGCCATATAGTTATGTGTGCATTACTGCCAGTTTAACGCCATATAGTTCCACGTGCGTTACTGCCCGTTTAACGCCATTTACTTCTGTGTGCGTTACTGCCAGTTTAATGCCATTTACTTCTGTGTGCGTTACTGCCAGTTTAACGCCATTTACTTCTGTGTGCGTTACTGCCAGTTTGACGCCATTTATTTCTGTTTGCATTACTGCCAGTTTAATGCCATATAGCTTTGTGCATCACTGTACGTTTGACTCTTTATATGGCAGTATATTATAGTGTATCCTTGGAGTGTGTATGTGTAGTGTGATTAAACAAATTAAAGTGCACCAAACACCACTTTACATTGATTAAAGTGCATCTACGTACAGATTTCCACTTCTTCTTTACATTTGCTAATAAGCACCATCCCCTCCCTCCCAATAATGTCTGGGAGGACAACAAGGAGATGAAGACGTTCCCTTGGCACTGTAAGGGGGCCAGCAAAAAATGTGCCCACAGGCAAAGGTGGACATGGTGGTCAGTCCTCAGACAGGGCATCATTTCCTCTGTTTAGTGAGTTTGCCCGTGCTATCCAGCCACAGCATGAGGAGGTGGTGGACTGGCTTACTAAACCTTTCTCATCCTCCCTATACTCTGTCACGCAAGCAGAGACAAGTGTGCAGTCCCCTGCAGTTGCCAGAGTGGTTAAACCTGCCTCCTTGTCCACATCTATTCCTGTCATAGCCCCAACATCAGCCATGGAGGACTCAGCTGAGTTTTTTTTACCACAGCGTCAGCTACTTGCACCTGGATGATGCCCAGCCATGATTCAGATGTTGGTTCTGAGGTTGAGGATGACAGCAACATGAGCCTAGAGAGAGGGGAGAACACTGGTAGACAAATTGGCATTCATGTTCCCCCAGCTGCAACATATTGCCAAGTTGTCTCCAGTGGTAATGATGATGATGAAAATGGAGGAGATGGAGATGATGATGATGATGATGATGAGGTCACTGTTGCGACTTGGGTGCCAGATAGAGCGGAGGAGGAAACTGAAGGTGAAGCGGCACAACCCCAAGGAGGCTGACATCAAGAGAGAGTAGAGAGCAGCCAGCCTATTCCATCACATTCTGCAGCTGTTATCTCCCGGCCCACTTCTTAAAGCTGAGCTGTCTGGGCCTTTTTCAGCACATCTGCAGCAGATTTTACAGCAAGGTATATTCTTGCTTTCATCAAGAGTACCTCTATAGGGTTATGGTGGGAAGGCGCCACCGACACTCAAAGACCAATTTTTCTGCACCTGTTTGACAGGTGCATATCATTGCAATTTTTTTTAACAGAAAGGCCAATTTCTGCCTTCATAAAGAGCACCTCTATAGGGTTATGGTGTGAAGGCACCACCAGCACCCAAAGCCCAAGTTTTCCACACCCGTTACTTCTATCCAAAGTCAAAGTGACACCAGAATTTATCCAAATCTCTACTGTTGTTCCCAGTGCACTACATTGTGGCCTTCTCATGCATACTGGCTCCCCAGCTGTTGCTGAGCAAAATAAAGGCAGCTTGCAGGAATAATGTCATTTTTTTTGGCTTTATAAATGCAATTATTGCTGCAGCAGATTCTAGACATAGTACAGATCAGACAGGGAGACTAAGGGGACCCCCCCAGGTGCTATATTGGCAGGAATTTTTCATTTTTATGCTTTCACCTCAGAATATCCAAAGTGTTGTAGCCAGGTTGTAGCCAGGTGTAGCCTGAAACTGAGGTTCTCCCTGAGAGACAATGTAGCTAGAATGACACTCAGCTGAGAGCTTTGGAAAGCATGTAGGCCCTGTTCAGTATTCTACAATTTTGAAAATTTTAGATAAAGACCTTGGTTTTACTCAGCCTAGAATGTTACTAAATTGTTACCTTGTGTTCAGCATTGGTTCTTCAGTGAAGGATAGAGCAAAAGGTAAATAGGCAATTAATGTTTCTTTTATGCATACTGTTGGCAGTCATACACAGGCCATAATGGTGGGAATTTAAAAATAAGGAAAAAACAGGGAGTGCCTGAAATATAATTAGAGATTCTGGACTCATACTACACACAAGCATGGGCACCTAATCTAATACAACAAAGCAGAACAAAGAAAAATAAAAGAAAACAGACATTCCACTAGATATTTCATAAGACAGATATTTATTAACAAACTGCAAATATGAAATGGGAGACACATTCCTCTTTTCAGATAAAAAGCTTTGTCAATATCCAGAATTGCAACTATAAAAGAAAAAACAGCCCTGCTCTCAATATTTTCCAAGCAAAACTGCAGTGCAATGATTTACTATACTTAAGAGAAGTCGTATTAGTCTGAATATGTAAATATAAAGTTCATAGTTGACTGTTAGAGGCTCAATAAATACTCCACTGCGGGACAATTGAACTGTAACACAGTGGGGTTGATTTACTAAAACTGGAGAGTGCAAAATTGAGTGCCGCTCTGCAAAGAAATCAGTCAGATTCCTTTTTTGTTTTGTCAAAGCTTAATTGAACAAGCTGAAGTTAGAAGCTGATTGGCTACCATGCACCGCAGCACCAGATTTCACACTCTCTAGTTTTAGTAAATCAACCCCTGTATATCCAACCATATGTTTACTCCCATCTTAAAGGGAATGTGCATCATTGACTTCTAGAATGATTGTACAGTCATAAATAATCCATAAACTTTGAGTGGATTTTTTGGCACCATTTATTTTGCTGCACACAATTTTTAATTGCATTAGCATTACATGCCTTTTATTTTGATAGGTTAGAGATATGGTTATGTTTAGGGTTAGGTTAAGCTTAAATTAATTATGTTAGGCTTTGGTTTCTTCATTTTCATATGATGATCCAGCCAGTAAGTTTTTTATTTTATTTTAACATAGCAAGCTCTTCTACACATGTATCATTTAGCGTGTTGAGATAAACCATTTACCACTGGCAGGAAAGCTTTTATTTCTTTATGTAAAATCTTTATCCCAAAACAAAAAAAAACCTTTGATATAACAGCCTGTGTAACTGCAGTGTGAACTTTAGTTTGCTTTCAATTTGTTAACACATCTAAATCTGCTAGTACACCCAACATCCCCCCCCCCCCCCCAGATTAAAAATGCTGTTGTCCAAACATGCCTCTGTCCTCCTTCATCCAGAGTGGGGGCACTCTATTACAGGAAGTGTGTTACTGACCAGAGCACTAGGTGAGAACAGAGGGGAAAGCTTAAAAAAATAAAACAAATGCAGCTACCGCATCTAGTGATTAGTAAACTGAAATATATTACATTTTTTGTTTCAGGTTTAATACCATTTTAACTTCTTCCTGACCACGCTATAGCCAAAAGACGGCTACAGCGCAGTCGTCCAGTTCTGTAAGGGTGTCCGTGGACGTCCTCTCAGAACCACTCCTCCCGTGCACCCGCTGTGGTGTGCATCTGGCGTGCTCTGTGATTGGGGAAAAGGGGCAATCACAGCAGTACTGAGTACTGCTTGGACCTTGAAGAAGGGGACATACCCCAAAAGTTTGCCCTGAAAAATTGTATATTAGTAAAAATAAAAAAAGTATCACGGACAGTACTCAATTTTCTCAAACACTAAGTTAATATAAGCAAACCCTTTTTAGCATTTTAGAAAAAAAGGAGGGTTGTAACCCCTGTCAGGTTTTGTTGCCATCTGTATCCCATTGGGTATATTTCCTTTAGTTATCCTTTAAGATTAAAAATGTACAGGTATATTTAGGTTAATGGATACTTGCTATTTAATTTCCCTGTAGACTAATTTCAAGTGTATTATATGAATTTTTATTTTTGTAGGTTATTTTGTTATTTCCTGATTGTATTTCAAACAAAATTGCACCAAAATTACTACTGCACCTATGTAACCAGGGTTAAAAATAAAAAAGTGCCATTGCTTTCACAAAATATTATTTTTCTTGAATTCTTTCAGCTGTGCATCAACTTCTGCAAGTCATAAGGGAATCTGGACTTATCTTAGTTAGGGCACCCACTCCCTGGGGCACCAGTGGTGTAGAGGTCCCAGTGCCCACCAGAGTGCCATTTTAAAAAGCCTCATACATTTCCTCGTAAAATCTGAAGCTAGAAGGTGTAGAGGTTTGGGAGGTAACCAGTCTACATGTTGTGTGCTGGGCTGGTATCATTCTGCAGCAAGCATGCTTGTTGTCATTTTCATAACACATATAGGCTAAATGTAAATTTAATAAGGGGCACTTCTGTAATGTAACAGACGTCAGTTGTGACGAAACATGTAGGGCAGAGCTACGCATTGACGTCATCGCGCCCCCACATGATCCTGGAAGCACGGGTTATTGTATGATTACCGGTCTTCTTGTTGTACAACGCTCGTTTTTTCTACATTGGTGTAAGTAGCCCTTTGGCATTTCATTTTATATATAAATAAATCAGTATTACACTATGTGGATCCTCTTTCCTTCATGCATGGTATGAATTCTACTGAGTAACTAGCGCGGACCGATCGAGAAACGGTCATTAAAGACCCAATTAGGGATTATGCCCGCAGAGGCTATCTGCCTGCGCTAGTGACCATACCTAGAGATAGGTGGTCATTGTGTTCCGGTAAGGACCCTTGATTATAGTGTGGTGTGGGTGTCCTCAAGGCCCCCTCTCCTCTTCTTTCCTCCTTTTCAACACCTGGTGGAAGGATTCTTTTACATCCCTCAAGGCTATACGGACTTCCTTATTTGCTCATTGGGACTCACCCACAGACTCTCACCTATTGAGCACACATCAATGTTGTTTTTGCACTTTTTGCACTTTACAGTATATGGACTATTATATGATTATTTGCACTCATTTTTATTGAGGATATGTCGATTTACTTCCATTTATATGTTTTTCTCACTTGGTTTGTTTTCATTACTATTCAGTCATGTTTTTTTCTCTATGAATTTATAGTATTCACATAAGACACTTTTTATGCTCAATTTATAGCTTTCACACATATTATTAGGAACTAGTGCAATCTATTTATATATGTTCAATACTTTAGACCTCTCTGATAGGGGTATGTAGGTTTAGTTCCCATTCTCATTCCCACTTTAACACTCTTTTTTTATTTATACCACATGAAAGGCAAGCAAAAGACATTTCCCTTGGTGTGCCCAAATACTTCAACCAACTTTCAAAAAGAAGTAGATACCACAGAATAATAGGAAATGTACTGTAGTTTATCTCACAGAGCTTTCCTCCCTTTCGACTCTACAAGCAGTCCTTAAAATCTTGTATTTGGGACCAAATTTGGCCATAGAAAATAGTGGCCATCTCCCAAAATTGCCTTGATGGCTGGACACAGCCATTTTTCCAATGATCAGGCCCATTATCTGCACATCATTTTTTTAGAGGTCCTGGGAAAATGAGGCTTTCCTTGGTTCGGGTTGGGTAGTATAAACTGCATCTTTTACTCTGTATACATATCTCAATTTTAGAAATTTTCCAATTTAGATATTTGCTGCAAAAAAAGTAGGGCATAATCTCTGGTAAGTGCCAATTACGTACATTGTAGCCGTCATTCGGCTATAGTGCGGATGGGAACTGGTTAATTTATGCTATATAATATTTTAATTGTACTTACTTTGTTTGAGACGTTACTCTTTTGTATTCATATATGTTATATAGTTTGCATACCTTGTCATTTATATATTACTTATCATTGTAAAATGTGCAATAAGCTTGTTTTTTAACTGATAACTGCCGAACCAACAAGCAATGCATAAGTTCAGTTCATTCACAAACAAGAAGTCAGAAATGCATCTGAGTGGGTAAATTCAAAGCTACACCATTTAATTGGGATAGGGATCCCTCCACTCTGCACCAGTAAGGGCTCTACTGCTTTTCACTCTGCTATCAGGTAACATGCTCAGGAGGAGAGAGCAGAGTGATAACATCCTCAGTGTTCTTTTACTCATTTAATGTTCAATCACAGGCTGAGGGAAGATGTATTACTTTCATGTGGTTCACAAAATGAAGGTCACCAACCTGCATGTGCTGCCTGGCAGATCTGCTTGGTATGTACTTGCTTTTACAGGTAAAACAGTTCATGTATATTTTTTTCAACTGTGTATTTAGCTGCTTGCATGGATATCAGCTTAAAAGATGATGGTGGCACAGCACAAGAATATGACAAAATAGATTAGAAGCTGTGTATTGGTTTTCTTGCAAATCATTTACAATCTTTTATTCATTCTGAGTAAGCACTAAGTTAAGTCTTTAATAACATACTCTTCTAAAGTTAAATATAGATCATGCGTTTTTGTTTTATGCATTTTAATAATTCTGGGTTCCAGTTACATTGTATTTTGGTTATTTTTATAACTTATCATTTGTAATATAACGAAATAAAACTTTTTAAACAATTTAGTAAGGTCTTATGTAATCTGGTTTTATCATTGTTTAAAGGGAACTGTCAGGCCTCATACATACGGACGTTTTCTACCACCGTGTTTTTGAGCGTTAATGGCCCGGTAGAAATGCTGATGTTTTTGAGCTGTAGATAGCATCGGCGTTAGTGAGCTGAAAGCAGAACCCACGGCCAGCTTGTTCCAAGGCTGTAGCATTATGGCGTTTTGCCGCTGAGCCAGCAAAACGCTCACTAACGGGCATTAACACTGTAGCAACGTTAACCAGCGTTTTTAGGTTAAAAAATGGCAGAGGATTTTTTTTTTAAATAAAAGGCCTATTGAAGCTGTCACTCACTGACACTCACTAACTCGCATTAACGCCGATTCAAAATGCTGACTAAATCACGTTTTTTTATGCCGATTTTTGCCTGACGTCGGTCCCGACGTTTTGCTATTACACCCATGTGTAAGAGGCCTCAAGGTGTCTGTTTCCTGGTACAGCTGAGGTTGTCATATCTAATGTTAGAACATTTACATCACTGTACATGATGCTGAAGAATTGTGCTCATCCTCTAAACCAGTATTATTTCTTGAAGCTGGGCAATGATATCCATGCCACCCTTTGCTGTGACGGATAAGAACTAACTTAATCAATTTAATCTTAAATTTAGGTTTATACTTTGCACATGTGTAATGTACATATTATTATTTTTTTTTTTACTATCCTACATGTTTTCCTAATAGGAAACATTTTGTTCTATCTGTATTTTGGTGTACATTTTCTGTTTTAACTTTTTCTGTCTATATATGCATTAAGAAATATAATGCCAGCAATATCAGATTATTTAATCTCTTGATTCTGCTTTCATTAATCAATTTGCCTTACTTTTTAGTCGGTTTGAACATTACTTTAGGTTCCAACACAGTTTCCTGCGGAGGTTTGGCTGTTATGAATTCCACAGGCTCCTTTCATCAGGTTTGGTTTCAGTGTTTTGAGCAGGCTTTCAGCATTTTAGCGGGCTTTCTTAAATTTAGTCCTAAGGGCTGCTAACTGAAAATGTTTCCTTTGGTTATCTTGTAGTTAACCAATGTTGTTAGCTTGAGCAGAATGAATATATAAACATTTTTGTAAGGTATAATTTTAACTCAATCATGGTAAGTTGCCTGAGGAAACAAATGAACTTGTAGAATGGCCAAAATTATTAGCGATAGAATGGAATTCAAATTACAGTGTGTTGTGTTGGCAAAAAAAAAAAAAAACAGTGAGGCATATATATAAAAGAAAATATAAAGATATTGCATTTATACAATTCATTTGTGAAGTAACATATTTTGATTGATGTTTTATTGTTTGTTCCCTCTGCTTCTTATTAACGAATGCATTACAAAGGAAAGTTGAACTTGGTAAGCCACGGCATTCTCTTAGAGGTGCTTTCAACAGATTAGCAACCGTGGACTACTAAAACAATTTTTTCTGACTGGTTGTTATGGATAACAACAAATTACTGCTCTTTGTTTTATATTCCAAACAAGCTAGCTTTGTCCATGTTGAATGACTCACTATTCACACACCCACTGGGATAATTGTCTTTTAAATTAATATATTTCATTACCAATGCAGTAAAATGAGAGATCATTTGGGCAAACTACATTTATTTCAAGTGATGGTTTTCTGCTAAACACCGATATAGGCAAGAATTAGTGGGAGTGTTTCTGGCCCTAGGTTGTATTACAAATATTTAACATGTTTGGGTAACTTGGTAATAATCATATAGCTTTAATTATTAAAGCCCATGTTTAGTTATTTCTAAGGGATATTACTTACCATCATTGTGATATGCCCCTTGTGCTGCTGTTTCCTCCTTTTGCTGAAAACTTCTTAATTCCAAAGTCTCGTCCCCTAAGTTAATCTTCCAGGGCAGTAGGGGCTAATAGAACTGAGGGAGCTGTGACTGGCAGTCATCTAGAGTGCCAGACTTTGCCTGTCTTTTATGCCCAGCTCCTCCATTCACAGAAGCCAAACTGCAACATACATGGATTGAGAAAGCAGGCCCTTCAATAGATCCTGTTTCATTCATAGAAGCTGTAGTACAATGTCTATGAATGGAGGAGATGGCTGGAAAGAGCACAGCTCCCTCAGTTCATATAACTCCCACTGCAATGGAGGGTATGGTGGTGAGGGTGGGGAGAGCAACAAAGGAGGAAGACTTCACCTAAACAAAAAGACATATCACACAAATAGTAAGTAATGGCCCCTGTGCCTAAGTTAAGACTTTTTTTTAACTATTAACTTATGTGGATTTATTTATTGTGTTTAATTATCTTAGAATTTATATTTAGATATTTTTCAAACACTAATATAAACCTATATGAACTCTACTATTTAGAAAGCATATAAAACAAGCAATGAATATTCCATAAGCAAACATTTCCAGGGATATATTTTTAAAATTTGGCACCATCCTGGGTATTTATATTAAAGAGCACTGGTTTAAAATATGATTTAAAGATGGATAAATGACAAGCTATCTCTTAAATTGTTTACTATTAGTACAATTATAAATTTATATGCAGTGATTATAAGTACCCATAGGCAAATAAATCAAAGAGAGGCAATTACTATTTTGGCATCAAATCCATCTGTCACTCTTTCCTCATTTTCAGTTGCACCCCTTTTTTATTTGATGTACAGAACAAATATCGATTTAACTAAACATTTCTTCTTTCCTCTTAACTACTGCATTTGTGGATTCAAATATAATTTGTTTAAATTTAATTTGTGGTTATTGTAACCGAGGGTGTGGCAGGGGTGTGATCTTTTTCTATATAATGTGTGCTAGAATGTGTCCCTGTTTCTTAACTTAACAACTTAGCTCTCATATTTTTATACCCCTTATGGATCAGAGTAATTTCCATTATGTTCCTGTTTATCAATTATTTGTCAATACTTAAGATACCAATGTAATTGTAATACATTCACTGTTTTTGGGGATAAAAACGAGTCTTTATTATATTATTTATATGTATTATTTATTATTATATGTAATCAAACAAAAATATGTAAAAAATGAAAAGGGTATTTTTTCTGTTTTGACTACCATTAGTTATAAAAAAAATTAATTTTACTTTAAATAAAAAGTATAGATTGTATTCCATATTTTGTTTTATTTAAAAATAAAAGTATTTTTCTTGTACAAGGCATGGCAAAATTATTTGCAAATAAATATGCTATTTTTCAATTTTGCACATTGCATTGTGTGACCCAAAATATAACAAACAAAATCTAAATGAAAAAAAAAGCACATTAATTGTAAAAATAGAAATATTAAATGGCAGAAAAACTGTAGCAAAGTGGAGAAGGGGAGAAAAAAGTTAATTAGAACTGACCAGAGAAAAACAAGGGCGAATAAGGGGTTAAATAGGAGTACTAAAAGGTTTAAGGTCCTGAAGTGGTTAAAAAGTTGGGAAGTATGCATCTTTGGTTGGATTGGGTGAAGATCTAATGTATAAGGCTGGCTTTAAACCCTGCCAGCTAGCTATGTTTAAGAAACAGAGTGATTGAACAGGTTAGAAAATCTGCCCTAATCACTATAGGCCCCTCGTGATAAGCCTTTGGCATCAAGAGCTGGTAATGGTGGCAGGCCAGAAGAAGTGGCAGGAGTTGGTAAAGGTAGAAGGCAAAAAGAGGTGACAGGATCTGATAATGGTGACATCAGCAGGTCAAGAGAGCTGGAAGTAGCTTGTAATTATGGCAGTGGTAGGCCAGTAGAGGTGGCAGAAGCGAGTTATGATGGCAGGCCAGCATAAGTGACCATAGTTATTGCTGGTGGAAGGCCAGTAGAAATGGTAGGCGCTGATGGTGGTGACAAGAGATTCTAATGGTGCAGGTCAGCAACAATCCAAACAAAACCAACCCCACTGTCACCATGAAGAAAAAAATGGTGGCTGGGAATATGCCACTGTGGTGCAGCACAGGCCATCAACTGACTGACTCCACCAGCTGTAATGGGAGCTGCTGCAAAGCTAGCAGTTTTGCCAAACTGGCCTTGAGACATAGGTCATGGCGGGTGATTGGGGGACTTTTTTTTATACATATCTGTCTGTGTGTGCAGTATGGTGCAGCGTAAGCTTCTTAAACCTTTTGTCAGACGTCCGTCCATATTGCTTGATACCACAGATGTTGCAGTAGAGTTGGGAGAGAGGTGGAAAGTAAGGATCAAGAGGAAGAGGCATGCTGGTCTGTTACATGAGATCATGCAGCACAGAGCTGTGTACCATATTCCAGGAGGCTGTGGAAGGGGAGGGTGCAGGGCAAGTGACATAATATATTACAGTCCAACAATACAGCAATAATGCATATATATCAAAAACAATTATTCAATGATTATTATTATTATTAATTTATGATCTCATTGATGAGTGGTTTACATCCATGCTCCTGGGAGAGGAGACTTTTTTGTGTTTGTGGTCCTTTCTCATGCCCCCCCCCCATGCCTAAACGTTGGTGGTGGCTTGGGTTTTTTTTTTCCTCCATGCTTATTGATAGTGGGGACTTTTTATTTACGTATTATGGTACATACACATTTTGGGTATATATTTATTATTGTTGTATTGGATTGTGAAGTCTGGTAATATATATTATTGTCATGATTCGTTCTCTACAGTGAACCATCATCTATACACATGTTTATGGCATGGATCCTGAGGAAGTGTATTAATCACAAAATGTGTTGCTTAAAAAACGCTATATCCGAATTATTGTATTCTGTGGAATGATATCACTGATGATGAGTTGATCGATGGTTGCACTATATACACATCTTTTAACCTTTGCAACAAAACTTGGCATTACATTTTTATATTCTTATTGTATGAGGTATATTTTTATACCGCCTCTCACTCTCTTTTTGGTTTGGTGACTGGAGTGGTTATTGGATATTGTTTGGACCTGGAATGGTACCTATGGAGAATGATGCGCACAAGATATGAATCCGCCCAATAGCTTTGTTCAATGGTCTATAGTGTTGAGCGAACCCGGACTGTAACGTTCGGGTCCGTACCGAACTTTAGGGTGTCCGTGGCACGGACCCGGACCCGGACATTTCAAAAATCGTTCGGGTTCGCCTGGCTTGGGCTTGCTAAAAACTTTACAGGCCCAGGCCCAGGCACGGTGCCTGTGGGATTTCAAGCCATGCCTGGGCTTGCAATGTCAGGCCCAAGCGAGTTGTGATATCTGGTAACTTGTTTCGATAACCCGCCTAAGTATAGAACACGCGTAGTAAGAGGTATCCATGGTAAGGTCCAGGTTTGTTATAGGTTATTGGTGAGGTCAGTGGTTTGGTTTTTCTCTCACTCTCCGCCATATTTTTATATGGAGTATGTTATTCTTATATTTTTACATTACGGTTCAAAACAACGTTTCCAATTTTCTACACATATATCACGTTGGTAGCTAGTTGAGTAGT
>BLSH010313024.1:983578-1009061 GCA_018402905.1 Glandirana rugosa
AAAAAAAAAAAAAACTCCTTTCATGTCAAATGAAAATCAAACTACAGTTTTAAAAAAAATGAAATGCAGCACTAAAAGTAAACTGTACTTTCCTCAAAAAAAAAAAAAAAAAAAAATATATATATATATATAAAACACTAAACCACAAACACCTAACCTAAAACACTATAACTGTATACTGTATACATTTATAAAAAGAAGGATGTGAAATCAAATTAAAAATTCAACACCCTCCCCAACAAAATTTGAAAAATGAGAACGGTAGCTAAACGACAATAGAAGTTGTTACTGTCACACAAATAGGAAGCCCCAAAGCACTGTTGGGTCTATTTTCTGTGAATACAGTGAGTGATACACAATAATGTATTAGCCACTGCAATGTGATTCAGAGTAATTGAGCGCTATATACCACAGTGAATATAAGGGGGTCCACTCCACTCTTTGTAGCCTACAACACTGCAATTCAATGTAATATACAGTGTATATTAGTAGCACTATACAGCAATGTATAGCTCAGTTTGTAACACTGTAAAATCTCATTATTGGCCATATTATGCTACCTGACCACACTTCACAGTTCATAAAATGCATTATGGTTTTAGGTTTGGGTGCTGCAAAGAACAAACTTTATAGTTTCCCTGAATGGCAGACGTGCAAAGTTTGGGTCAAACTCTACTGCTAACTCAAATCTCATCCCTAGTTTGCAATTTTGGTGTACAGAAACTCATTGTGGTGAATTCTATAAAGCTAATGCACCACTTTTCTGGAGTTTATTGCTCATGTTAATGTGTTGTGCCTAATTCAAGAAACATTTGCAACAGTTTTGGTTCTCACAATGACTTGTTTGCCAAATTCAGGTAGCTCTAATTTGTACCACTTCCACATTGTGGTGTAATGCCTGTGCCAAAATAAAAATAAATTACCAACAGTTTGTATATTACAAAAGTGGAGCTAATTAAGACCAACTCTCATTATTACATACAGAGAGAGAAGTCAGAATGGACCAACAAAAATGTGTACACATGTATTTGCGCACAACTTTGTAGCCTAGACCTTCATATCAACCGTTATAAATATAAATGTGTATGCTTATACAATAAAAAAAATAATATATATTCTAGCAAAATATTTGTTCATACTTATTACTGTCATGTATTAATGTTTTTGGATGTTAATTGAACAAAACCGATGTTAATATTAAACATAGTTTGGGGGTATGCTTGCTTAGGTTTTTAAATGTTCAAGGTACTTGCTTTAACCCCTCATAATTTTAAGAAATATCATTGTGTATTCAACATAATCTGCAGTAATGAAAAATTTCTAAGTCAGTGAATGGCTTGTTTTCTGTCTCTGGTATATATGGCATTAGGCTCAAGACTACAAAACCTTTTATTCTCCAAGAAAGTAAGGTTATTGTTTAAAACACATTTTAAAACTCCTAACTTTTTTATGCTAACACGTACATCTCTAAATATGAAAGAATAAACCATGGTCAAGTAAAAAAAAAAGGAACAATGGAATCCTGTACATTAGCATCTTTATTTCTAGGGTTCTGAATATATTTGAGTCCTGTAAGTTATTTGTTTAAAATGTAATTTATAGACCCTAAAATTATAACATGCAACAGTGAAAAAAACAGTCAAGTCAAAAACACCTATGGAATCGAACCATGAAGCTTACAATGGCATGGCAGTACCCTAACAAAGACACCATAGTGCTTCTGTTGTTTTTTTTACACTGCAATTTCTTTCTAGGTATAGTACATCCACTTTGCAGTAGTAGAAAACTATAGGAAATCCTTAAAAATTCTTCCAGATAGGGATTTTAATGATTTGTGTATTGTAATTTGTTACCTTAAATTTTTTCTCCAATAGCAAGTTTAGACCACCAGCTCTCCTTAAGGATGTGTGTGATGGTTGTACAAGCTTTGCGCCAAATTCAAGTACAGGTTCTAGACAGGTACATGGATTCGGCACATCCTGTGCCACTTTTAGAACACCCGAGAGACAAGTTCACAAAATCTGTCTGTGCCGCTCTTTATGAATTCCAGGGATTATGTCTCTGCAGGCTGGACAGATATGAATGCACATATTCAGCTATTTTTTTTTTTTAAAATGTTGATTTTCCTTTTAAAGAGGTTCAGTAATCCCTTGGCAAGAATAGATCATTTAGAAATGGAATTGAGTTGATAAAAGTTTAATTTTATGTTCAGTTTATTTATAAGTAAAACAAGAAAAATCTATAACTGAACAGCAATATCTTTCAATTAGGACACAATACCACCCAGTAGTCACACCAAATGTGTAAACCTACAGAGAACATGAGCCAGGATAGACAATTCCAAAGATATTGGTTTGCTTGTTATGGACCACAGTGTAGCTTACTATAGATCTTGGCTCCCTTGTACTTTTATACAGATTTGTGGAGGGTGAATGAAAGATTTTCAAAACAGATATCAGCTGGGAGAAGAACTACAGGGATTTTAAATCCTGTCTACTACAAGCTGTGTAAACTTTGCTTAGACAATCACATTTTTATATTTAAGAAAAACATGATGCGTAAGGATTGCCAGCTTTCCTGCTGTGCAGTAGTAAGAATCATATGGCAGGTGATAAGTTTTACTCGGCACTTAATTAACTGAAAGTTTTCTTTGCAATTCATTTATGTACTATATTTATTTATCTACCTATATATAGTTAAAATCGTGTATCTTAGAAGTACATTTTTAGTACACCAACATTAAATTCTTTAATCCTAGGAACTCTAGGGCAAGTAGGCCCACCAGCATGCTTTTAAGTTGCTAAAGCCTAAGTAGCTACCATGCTAATGTTCATAGATTATATGTAAGCCCAAAATACAAAATAAATAGGGACGGGGTTCAGATTCAGCTCTATAATGAGGTCATGGCAATTAAAGTATAACTAAAGGCAAAATTTTTTCTTGTAGTTTTGGATAGAGTGGAGAGGGATTAGAACACTTGTCAGTTTTTATTGCTGTCTGTGCCCCTGTTATGGAAATTCACCCTCTCTATTTGTCCTGATTACCATTATCATTGAAAGTGAAAGTAAAGAAAATCCCACTTTTTAGGTTGTCCTTAATCTGCAGGAATTTCTTCCTACTTCCTGTTTGGCTATGGGACAAAGAGTGAAGGGACATCTCCACAATGGGACACAGATGTCGAAAAAAATCTGACAGGTGTTATAACCCTCCCTTGCTCTATCCAAAATGAAAAAAACCCCAGAAAATTGTTTCATACTTACCGTCATTTTCTTTTTCTGGTGCATATCCATGGTAGCATACTAGTGATAGGCTCCGCCTTTAGCTGCACCTTCAGGACAGTTAATATTATAAAAGAAAAGGTTAAGGACTCCCCCATCATTCTCTGTAATATAGAATACCAAGGGTGGGTGCGTATGCTGCCATGGATATATGAACCAGGAAAAGAAAATTACGATAAGTATGAGACAATTTTCTGTTTTCCTGGGGCATCCATGGCAGCATACTAGTGATAAATAACTAGCTGAAATGGGTGGGAAATGCTTAAAAAAATATTTTATTTGGCCGACACATAAACTGATTCAATTGTCTTCCTGCCAAAATCAACTGAGGTCAGAGGTCCTGGGTCTACCCTGTAGTACCTCATGAGTGTGTGCTGAGAGGACCATGTTGCTACTTTGCAAATAGTATCCACCGGCGCGTTTGCCCTTGCGGCCCATAATGATGCAACTGCCCTGGTTGAGTGTGCCCTGACCAATGAAGGAGGATCCAGACCTTTGACCCTGTACATCTTCTGGATTAATTTCACTATCCAAGATGCGATTGTTCTGGCTGAGACTTCTTTCCCCTTGTTCTTGCCTTCTGGAAGGACAAATAGCCTAATGGACCTTCTGAAAGGGGCTGTAATGTTGAGGTGGCATCTGACAATGTTGGAAATGTCCAGTTCATGTAGAGATTCCAAGGTAGGTTCCGGGAAGATTGGCAAAGCCCAAGGTTCCGCCAAAGAAGCAGGAGTGGACACCTTGGGTACAAAACCACGTATTGTATGTAATTCTACCCTGTCCGGGAAGAAAACTATATGTTCTTCTTCTGCTCCCAGGGCTGCAATTCTGAGACTCTTCAACCTGACGTTATCACGATCAAGAAGGCCAGCTTAAGAGTTAGGTTCCATAATGATACTACCTCGGATGGAGCAAAGGGCTGTTCTGGCAAAAATTCCAAAACAAGGAAAAGGAAAATTTCTGTTTTGTTGGAGGACGTATATTTCTTATGGCCCTGAAGAACTGTACAATAAGGAAATCCTCTGCCCACCTCTTGTTTGTGGCTGCTGAGTTTGCCGCTACCTGGACCTTAAGTTAGCTAAAACCTAAGCCTAAATCTAGGCCTGCTTGAAGAAAGTCCAAAAGTAAATAAGTGGTTGGTGATGCAGGATCTGCCCCTTGCCAAAGGAAAAGGCTTTGAATTTGTCCCAGAGTACATGTTATTAGTTGAAGACTGTCTAGCCTTCATGAGGGTTGAGATCACATTGGATGAACACCCTAATGACTGGAAACCTTGCCTTTCAAAATCCGTATTTAAAGATTTAGCTTCAGAGGGTTGGGATGCAAGGATTTCCCCTGGTAGTGTAAGTGCGGCATGTTCGTTATTTTTACCGGATGCTGGGTGCTGATATGTATTGCCAAGGGAAACCATGGGCGTCTCAGCCAATATGGAAGGACTGCTATTACTGATATCAGTTCTGTTAGCAGTCTCGTTAAAAACTTTGAAATCAGTAGCCAAGGAGGGAATGCGTAGGCCAGAGTGCACCTCCAAGGGCTCAACAGTGCCTCCACTGCTTCTACTTGGGGATGAGGAAGGCGAGAGACAAATCTGGGTACCTTCGAGTTCTTTGCTGAGGAAAAGAGGTCTATCTCCAGAAGTCCCCAATGATCCACAATCCATTTGAAAACTAGGGGATGGAGTGACCATTTATTGGCATCCTGGAAGTTCCGTGATAGATAGTCAGCCTCCAAGTTCAATCATCCTGAAAGATCAATTGCCCTTAGGTCTGTCAGGTTTCTTTCTGCCCACAGCAAGATAGGCTCCACCTCCCGTAGTAACGACCGGCTGTGCGTCCCTCCCTGGTGCTGGATGTATGAGACTGCCGCACGGTTGTCCATCCGTAACAGGACTGACTTGTTCCTAACCTATGCAGAAAGGGCTGTCATTGCCAGGAAGGCTGCCCTGATTTCCAGAATGTTTGAAACAACTCAGTTTCTGGGAAATTATCACCTTGCTTGTACTGACTGTTCACAATGGACTCCCCAGCCCTCTATGCTGGCGTCTGTGGTAATTATGGTCCAAAAGGTGTACCCCAGGTGGTGGGTTTTCACAATATTTCCTCTTTGGACCACCATAGGAGACTGGATGCTGATAGGGGAGGGGTTGACTTGGGCGATCTCATCTTCCGAGCAATTAATGACACCTTCTGAGGTGGTAAAGATACTGTACCCTCTGTAGTCTTGAAAAGGGCTCCCAGATAGATCATTTCCTGGGTTGGAATAAGCTGGCTCTTCTCCTTGTTCAGTAACCAACCAATATCTGAGAGAGTTGTTATTAGAATCATCCTGTGTGCCAACAGCTGGGTTGGACTGTTTTCCAATAGAATGATGTTGTCTAGATAGTGAAAGACCCTGATCCCTTTCTCTCTCAGGGGAGTGAGTATTGAGATCAGTACCTTCGTAAATACTCTTGGAGAGATACAAAGCCTGAAAGGTAGGCTCCAGAACTGCAGGTGAAGCTGGCCAACTGTGAACCTCAAATATTTCTGAAAGGCTGGGAGAATCAGTATATACAAGTATGCGTCTCATATGGCCCATACACACAGTGCAACTGTCATACAACAATGGTCGTACAACAGCTTGTACAATAAGCCGACCGTTACTATGCATGATTACAACAACCGACGTTCGACAGTCATACAACAGAAGTTGGCTGAACAAGCTAGAAAACTTTTGTTGGCCAACAAGCTGTTGTACAACTGTTGACTCATGTTTACAGAAGTTGGCCCAACAAAAGTTGAACGTGCAAACACGCATGTTATGAATCCAAGAAGTGCTCGGCTGTGTAAACCTGTGTTCCTAATTCACAAATCACATTCACCTGAGCTTCCTCGTTATACAAGTAACACTTGTAACACATCACTACGTTCAGCTTTGTTGGCTGATAACTTGACTCATGTCAGTACGCGAGACACAACCGCCAACAGCCGATTGTTGAATGCGCGGTCGTACAACAGTTGCACCGTGTGTACGAGGCATTAGATCCACAGAAATCATCCAGTCTCCTGGCTGCATGGCCTGTATTATTGTTTGAAGTAATTCCATCTTGAAAGATTCTAGATGTATGTATCGATTCATTCTCTTTAGGTCTAATACTGGCCTCCAGCCCCTATTCTTCTTGGGGACGAGAAAGAACGGAGTAGAAACCGGAAAACTTCTATGCCGGAAGAACTTGGATCACTGCTCCCTGTGTTTGTAGGGACACTAGGAAGTGTTGTAGTGTTTTTGCTTTCAGAGGAGATTTTTGTGGTTGAGAAGTAATCTTGAGGGTGATGACTTGAAAAGGTCCAGAAGTGGCCGAAGCAAACTGTAGAGACCACCCAAGGGTCCTTGCATCGGTGTTGCCAAACTTTGAAGAATCGTTGAAGTCCGGCACCAACCTGGATATCCTGGGATGGCCAGGAGTCAAAAGGACTTAGAGATATCCTGAGGGTTGGGAAGAACCCACTTGTTTGTCTTTAGGAAGGTTGCTTGTGTGCTTCTACATGGCTTTTTGGAGTCCCTATCCTGTCAGAATTGTCTAAAACCTCTGTTTCCTAGTGGTTGGTTTTTGAATGGAAAGGCTTTTGACCTTCTGTCTTCAGGTAGAAGCCCTGTCTTTCCCCCATCACTCGAGAAATGCCCTTCTCAAGCTTTTCACTGAAGAGAGCCTTCCCTTTGAATGGGATCTTACTCCAATCTTGTTTGGAGGCAGCATCTGCTGCCCACGACTTTAACCATAGGGCTTGCTTAGCCATGACGGTATGAAGCATAGCTCTGGCTGAGCACCTGATTATGTCAATAGATGCTTCTCCAACAAAGTCTGCAGAGAGTTTGAGTTCTTCTAGAGACTTAACTATGTCTTCCTTGTTGAACTGCCAACTGTTGTCTGTCCATTCTTTAATGGCATTGGATACCGATGTTAGGACAATTGCCGGTCTACATGCTCCTCCAGCTGTCTGATAGGCTTTCTTTAAATCAGTGTCAATACGTCTATCTAATGGATCCTTGAAAAAACTACTGCTGTGTCGACTACTGGAGGGCGGTGTCCTCTTCTGTCAATGGGTACAGCTTATTTAGACAATTTAGAGGGAACCTCTTCTCGGTTTTCTTTCACTCTTCTTCAATGAGGTCTTTAGCCTCATCCATGAGAGGAGAAAAGGACAAACGCTTTCTTAGGAAAGGAAAATAACTCTTAGCCTTCTTAGGTGGCTCTTCGGCCTCTTCCCAGTCGATAGCCTGTTTCCCTACTTGAATGAAAGGCTGCACTAGAGCGAAACTTAACCCGATTCATCAGAAGACTCCTCTGAGAGGTCTTTATCCATTGGTGCTTTAGAAGGTCATTCCAATGCAGGTAGAGCAGACTCTCCCCCTGATGGGTCTGGAATCACAGCTTCTCTTTCCCCATCCTGAGTATGCTAAGGCATTTGATGAGAAGGCAGAGAGGCCATTAATTCAGAAAATAAATCCTTGGTGACCTTCTTCAATAGGTCAGTCACTTGCTAACCTCTGATTCCCTGTCTGTGGCATAATCTTTGAAACAGTTCTTGCAAACGAGCCTATCAGCCATCAGGGTATCCCACATGCCCAGCATTTTTTATGTCTGTCATGGCTTATGGAGTGGGATGAGTGGTGACTCTGTGAGGATCTCTGTCCACTACTACTTGACTGGTGTCTGAACGAGTGACCGGTCTGAGCTGACCTCAATGGAATCCTGCCGATGCCTTGATGTCTCCTTGACGTCTTTGGGCATACAGGGCTGGAAGGAACAACAACAAAAAAAAAAAGTAAAAGGTGTTCCAGCATAAATGAACTCTTTTATGGGTTCTCTTTTTTTTTTTTTTTTTTACTCAATGAAGGTCCTTACCTAAGAATGACATGAAGGTCTTGATCAGATGGCAATCGACTCATAACTTCCAGGGCAGAGATAGAGCAGCTTGACAGGAAAGCTATGAGAAAAAAGAGAAGGTTTTTACAGGCGAAAAAACCCCCCATCGTGACCCACAAGCAGTCATCTCACACCCGGGAACCCTAAGATCCAGATATCCCGCAAAAGGAAGGAAGAGCGTGGTCCACAGAATCTCTCTTCTTCTTTCAGCCCAAATCACAGCGGGGAAGATGGCAAGATGATGCCGCCAGAGCCTCAGCACACCTAACAGAGGCCTTCACAGATCTCTCACATTATACTCTGCAGGTGAGAAAGAAACTAAAAATAATGGTAACTAATGCTCTCACTAACCACAAGATAACCTAAAAATGGAGGCACCCAGCCACGTTATTGATTACCCACAACAGAATTCCCCATGCGATTTCATCAGTGGATGGAGGAATGAAACTCCTTCAAAAATAGGGCATTATCCCAGAACTTCCACACAATTCCTTTGAAGCACCTGGAAACTCCAACGCTCCCCAATCTGGGCACAATCGTGGGAACTACAAGTACAAGCATAAATAGTGCTTTCGCCCACTACATATTAAACAACAGCATTAATCCTGGTTGAGCTGCAGGCTGATCCAAACATAGTTTCTTTTTTGTACTTCCTCCCACAGTTCGGTCAGCATGACATGTTTGTTTGTTCTCAGTTTTATCTAGTTCTCATTATCTGTAGAATTCTTGTGAAATCTAGTTAAATACAAGCCTCTGAATCCAAGTTTTTTATCATATACTTACTGTACTGTTTATCGCTTATCAGTTTCACTGACAACCTAACTCTACTTGTTATATCTGAATCCCCGATCCCAGGACTTCTCCAGCAACAGACAACTTTGACCTAAAAATCCGTCCAACAACCTCTTCTAAACGTAAGTCTCTCTGAACCAACGCCAATACCACCATAAGCGAATATGTCCTTTACAATTCTATCTTTAAATGCAAAACATCTCAACCACCTGGCTAAAAGGGCCTCCATGGGGAAATTAGCTTTATCACTTAACTGTGATATACTTTGCGTTCAAGAAACAAACTTTGTGCACAATTCATCCTCCTACTGCCAACACAAACAATTTCCTCATGAGTTCCAAGCCAACTACACACGAAAACAAAGAGGAGTGCTAATAGCCGTAAGGAACACTATTTCATTCCAACTCTAGAATAACATCACCGACCCGGATGGTCGCTATATCATCCTGCTTTGCACTATAAACAATATACAATATACTCTAGTCTCTATCTACGCACCAAATCAACGCCAAATACATTTTCTCAAAAATACTCTGAAAACAGCAAAAAAGTTGCAACAAGGCCGCTTGTTACTTTGTGGTGGCTTCAATATGGTGCCAGACTTTAAGATGGATTCTACTGCTGCTCCCATGAGACATGTTTCCCCATTGCACAACTTCCTCACCTCAAATTATTTATTTGACGTGTGGAGGTGTTGTCATGCAAGCGAGAGAGTCTATACTCTATACTTACCTGTTGCCGTGTCGCAACACCTACTGACACATTGATCTATTTGTCTCGGATAAATGGTTACTTCAGAATGCATCAACCTGGGTCATCCACACTACTACCTGATCGGATCATGCCCCAATCAGTATCACTATAGAAGCCAAAGCATCTCAACCTAACTCCTATTTATGGAGAGTAAACAACTACCTTCTCCAAAATTCTAGCTATTCTGACCCCATCAAATACACCTGGAAGAATATTTTACTATAAATTCAGACTCAGTGCCCGACCAGACAGTGGTGTGGAGCACTCATAAAGCGAGTATCAGGGGTATGTCCAACCAAATGGGGGCTAGATTGAAGAGACAGAGGACACAGCGGTTAGACGAACTTACAGCAGCTATTGAAGCCACTGAATCACAGAACAAAACCAATCTTTCCCCTATCCTCCAATCTAAAATCTTTACACTAAGCCATGAACTGCGTTCCCTATTCTTGGAATCATTTGAAAAAGCGTACTGTAAAACCAAAGCAAATACATATACCACTGGCAACAAAGCTAGTAAAGCAATGGCCCTACGTATGAAATGGCAAAGAACCAAATCCAAAATTCCATTTCTATACCACCCTCATAATAATGAGAAATTACTTAAACCCACTCTATCGCTGATGCATTTAGTGTATACTATAATGACCTCTACAACATAAAAGAAGATAAAAGCACTTACCAACCCTCCCAAAAAGAAGTTTCAGACTTCCTTGAGCAAGTCAATCTTCCCTCTCTCTCCCCACTACAACTATCATTTCTCAATACCCCCTTCACTATCCCAGAAATTTTACGTGCAATCAACAATCCCCAACTCTAAAACACCAGGTCCAGACAGGTTCACAAGAGAATACTATAAAAAAATCCAACATATTCTAACTCCTACAATGTGTAAGGTCTACAAATTCATTGCCTCCTCGTCATCTTTCTCCTCTGAAATGTTAAATTCATTAGTTGTGATTCTCCCCAAACCAGGGAAAGATCCATCTTCACACAAGAACTTTTGCCCTATATCCTTGCTTAATATTAACCTAAAAATATATGCTAAGCTCATTGCAAATAGACTAATTAACATTCTCCCAACCTTTATTCACAAGGATCAATCAGGCTTCACAAAAGGGCGTCAGTCCTCAGATGCTACAAGAAGGGTGGTTAATGCGATCCATGATGTAGAAAAATCAGGTATACCCTCTGTACTCTTATCCCTAGATGCTGAAAAAGTGTTTGATAGGGTACATTGGGGCTACCTATCAGAGGTGCTCTCCAAATTTGTTTTTAAGGGTGAGATTCACAAAGAATATACTGCAGATACACTCTCTTCCCCATTCTACATCACAAATGGAACAAGGCAAGGGTGCCCCCTCTCCCCGCTAATCTTTAACCTTATAATGGAACCCCTATCAGAAAAAATCTGATCAAACAAGGAAATCACTGGTATTAACATTGCAGGACAAGAGCATAAAATCAGCGTATTCACTGACGATGTGATACTAATGATCAATGACCTTTTGACATCCCTCCCGGTAATTCAGAAGACACTATCCCTACTCTTAAGTTAATGACACTAAGTCATACATCCTGAACTTAGGAGCTGACGTCCCAACATCAAACAAACTCAAACAAAAATTCCCCTATAGTTGGGCAGACCAAAGTATAATCTTGGAGTGCAGTTGAAAAAATCTACTAAAACACTATTACATTGCAACTGCTTGCCACTTTGTGCAAAACTTCAAGAAGATCTCACCAAATTGGCATCTTTTGAGCTTTTGTGGATGGGGCGACTGGCATTTAAAATGCTCCACCTCCCACAACTCTTGTACCTATTCCATACCCTCCCAATCCCAATTCCAACTAGTTATTTTAGGGCATTGCAAACCATTATCTCCAGTTTTGTTTGGCAGGGCAAAAAGCCAGATGTGCCCATTTTACATTGATCAAACTTCGCACAGTGGGAGGAACTGGCTACGTGGATTTTCAAGATTACTACCTAGCCTCAATACTCACACAGATGAACGAATGGTTTCGACCCTCCTCTTCCACGCTATGGGGTGCCACTGAAGCCTCAACTAGCCCTAGTAGTGACCTATCTACCTGGCTACTCTCAACCACAATTGGAGCTAAAATAACCACAAACATTTCCCCAACGATAATAGCAGCCATAAAATCTTGGAGGACACTCACCAAACTCAGTCCCTCTTGTCCCATTAAATCCACAATTAAAATCCCTTTAGAAGCCTTACATAACATTATAGTCTCAATATCATATACAAAGTGGCACAAAAAAGGAATCCAATTCATTACAGACCCGTTCAGTGTTCACTACAAAGAGAATTCCAATTACCTGACTCAGACCTCTTTTTGTACATTCATACTCAACATTGCATCACTAGACTACCAATGAGTACATGTAAAATCCCCCAAACTGCCTGGATATTTCTTAGAGCCCCCACACCACACCAAAAAGGGATCTCCCCTTTTTACAACTTATTGAAAAATAAAAATATTTTCACCAAAACAACCCCCCTACTCAAATGGGAAATTGACTTAGATCCCACCTAGACTGAGGAGCAATGACCCAAAGCATGTAACTTCACCTATAAACTTACCTCCTGCTCCACTCTACCTCCTGCTCCAATTCCACTGGGAATTGTCTATTAAGTTAACACAATGTTGGTACCTCACCCTGACAAAATAGCTAGATACCACAAATAAAAGGATGATAAATGCTGGAGGAAGTGTGGTCAGAAGGGTGATCTACTCCATATACTCTGGAGCTGCACCAAATTGTCAGATTACTGGAGGACAACCGTCTGGCTACTAAGGGAAGTAACTCAAATGTCAATTCATATGCAACCCTGCTTAGCACTTTTATCTCTTGAAAAAGAACAATACTGTAAACAGTTTAGGCATACTACGATTCATATTCTAATGTCAGCAAGGCTCAATATTACCAGGAAATGGAAACACATTGATCCACCTACCCTGCAAGATGTTGTAAACGCAACACATGTACATTTCACATATAAACATGTTTTAGCACTAAGACATAAAAATAGGGATCATATTACTCAAATGTGCACCTATGGGTGTTATGGAAGGGATCTTCATGTTAACAAGTCATTATTATGTCTATAATTCCTTTTCAGAGTTAGCTGTCATGACATGCCTTTCTTAACCTCCCTAGGAGGAAACTTCTGTGGTTTTGACTCTCCTGGATATATGACAAAGCCTACATCTGAGGTAATTAACACAAAATTATAATAGAGGTCTTTGTCCTGAACACAAGTTTAGCTCCCGAAGGGGTGCCTGGGACAGAAGACAATCCCTCTGACTCAGCCCTTAACAAATAGCAGATAACTTACATATTGACAATGATGAAGTAAACTTCTAATATTATACTGTTATCCTGTCAGTGTTTTTAACTATATTGATGTATGTAGAGCCAATCCTTATTCGACAGAGAATGTTTTGTTTCTTTTCTTGAATATAGGCTGTCTCTTTACTTGATTGTATAAGTACATTGTTATATGCACCCCACTATCCCCATAGTAAAACTAAAAGTTGGCATACACTGGTTAGGCCTATTATCCTTGAATAAAATGGTCTTGCCGATGGCCAATTTTATTAATGCTGTATCCTCTGCAGTATGTTCATTCTTGCAGTAAAGCAATTACCTGTTTTTTGCCTCTAGTAAATTTGGGCCTTGCCTTGCTCATTAAAATTGTTTTGCTGCTGACCAATATTTACAGTCTCTTAATTCTTCTACTAAAAGACCTTCCTGTATTTTTTGGCCAATTTTCACTAACTAAAAAAGTTCTTCTGCTGGCCAATTTTACACTGCTGTGTTATCTGCAGTCTCTTAATTCTTAGTGATAGTCTAAGAGAAACAAGCCAGCAGGAGGCAGTTTTTTATCAGCAAGAACAGGGGCATCCTCAACAAATTACTAGCCAATTTCTATGTGCCTGCCAAAACATTTGTTAATGCTAAATAGTTTTGCTTGAACATGTCTGATCACAGCATTTCCGAGAGCAGAGACAGTATACATCACTAAGGGGTCCTTAGTGATGTATATTAATAGTATAAAGACAAATGTAAAGTTTAATGCAGGAGTAAACTATAGTTTAAAAAGTAAAGTGATGGTGCACATTTTAAAAAAAAAGGGAAAAATGGTATGAGGCTAGTTCATAATTTGGCAATGTATTGTCACCATAATACCATAGAAAGCCTCCCACTGCTATTTACACATCAGCGGGCGAGGAGCCCCATGATTCATATAACATGGTTTTAAAGCAGTTTGCTTATCAGCTCTAATAATGACGAGAGCATACTAACAACATTTGCCTCCCATAGACTTCAGTGGGGGTTCAATGCTAGATTGTGGTTTCACGGACCTCAAGCTGGATTCTTCAAAACCTCTGCAAACTGACCCAGGAATATTCACTCATCCCTAAAAAGGACAATGATTGCTTATAGAGACATTACATTTTTTGAAGCTTTCAAAACGCTTGGCAGCTTAAGGGCCTTTTTAAGCAAACCTGTGCCCAGAACATGAAAACACCAATCACTGCTGCATAGAATCTGCATTATTACAATTTTATCGGCCCTGCCATATTGGATTCTTCCAGAAGAGCCTGAAAGTTATGGACATCATTCACCCCTTCCTATATCTTGTGCTTGCACTTTTATTATTTCCCTTGTTTCTCCAAATTAAAGTATCCCCTGAGGTATTGTGACCTCCCTATCACATTGTGATGTATACTATAGGTTGAGACACTGTGTTAAAGAGATGCTGTAACTTTGCCCACACAGAACAATGTGAGGGTGTCTCTGCAAAGGGCCCCCCCGGCCCTGACATCCTTATACTCTCACCTTTCTTGTTCTTGCTTGCTATTTCTACTTTCATCGCAGCTTGAGCTAAGATCAGGGAAGCTGGTGACCCGGAGGAGCAAGGATATCACTCCCTTGGTCAGGTGATAGTGTTCAGGCCCAGTGATTGGCTGATAGGCCTAAGCACAGTCACAGGGGAACAGGTCGCATGCTTGTAAATGTCAAAATGTCATGCATGGGTGAGGGAGAGAGCAGGGGGAGCATATCCAGCAAACAGAAAGACTTGAAGGCAATCTGCTCTGCCTGCATAACACCAGAATGAGTTGCTGGTCAATGCCTGCGTGGTTTTTAATCTGGTGGAGGATGGGTGAATCATCCCATGTTTGATTCCTGTTTGAAATTTACAAAATCAAAATATATTAGCCAATCCCTGTTCATGGGGCTTTGAGGACAACATACTGTCATTTGATTGACTTCATTCAAAAAAATAGACTTTTTAGGTGGTGTGATTGTACGATGTAGTAGCCCCAAAATATTGTAATTTTTTATTATAATCTTTACTAATGCACCCTATTCATGCTTCCCTACTACTCTCGCAATTAGTTACAGTGTGGCTTTTGAATGGGTGGTACTCAGCAGGTGGTAGTGCGACTCAACCATTTGTCTTACTGCCCTCCAACCACAAGTGTAAATGAGTCCTAACACACTCACCACATCAGATAAGAATTTAGATCAAATAGGTCTCTGTTTAACCTATCTTTAATTCACCATATACATTAGCTGAGGTGTTTACCCTATGTTGCATTGTTACACCCACTGTCATGTGTTCCCCACATTCACTAAAAAAAAATTAAAAAGTGTTGTGCAACTAATCAGAATACTGAAATTATATACATACACGCTCTTAGATTAACTATATATATTATCTACAAATATCAAATATACTTGTGCTACCAATTGTATATGTAAAGCACTGTGTAAATTGATGGCGCTAAATAAGTATATGAAGTGATCAAAAATAAAAAAATAATTGCATTCACTGTGAATGGTGCCTAGAAATTAATAGCTCCTTAATTGTAAAAATACACTATACATATGAATAATAAAAAGTTCCAATGCTTCAGTGTATCAGTGTATCATCCACATCGTACTGGTAATAATACAGACTAAGAATTTTTGTCCTTAAATTGATATCTTGAATCTTCTATATTGTGTCTTCTTTTCCTCCTTCACATGCAATAGTATCCAAATGAATCCCACCACCTTTCACACTGCGCTTACCTCCACAGATGGACCTATATGTAAAAATAGGTGCCTTCCCCTTACTTTCTCTGTCACACAAATCCCTATAATTCCTATAAAACCCAGTGGTGATTAAATACCACCATAAGAAAGCTGTATTTGTGTAAAAAAAGTTAATATGTAATATAGGTACAGCGTTGCATGAATGCACAATTGACATTCAAAGTGCAACAGCACTGAAAGCTGACAATTGGCCTGGGCAGGAAGGGGGTGAAAATTGTGGCAACAAAATTACAATCACAACTTAAAAAAACTGACCATGCCTTTTACTTAATACATAGAACTTTTTTTTCAAAATGCCTTCCCTTCTATAGTATATATCTTTCCTTTCTATAGCAAAGAATAAAAAAACAGTGGTGATTTAAATACCACCAAAAGAAAACTCTGTCTAACAAATTGATGGTTTGGGTACAATTGCATGACTGAGTTATATGACTGAGTAATTGTCATTCAAATGTAAGCGTGCTGAAATCTGAAAAATGGCCTGGGCAGGAAGGGAGTAAAGTGTCCGGTCTCTAATTCGTTAATATTTCACTAATAAAATCTCAGCAAATTGAAGTGTGGATGCTATAGGTTATTCCATTTTTTGTTTGTGAATCACCCAATAAATTGTTGTGCCTAAAATGACCTTATCTATAATAATAATTGCATATGTATTCAGAGGCGGCTCTATAATTAGGCAAATTAGGCGGCCGCCTTAGGCCTCGCACTCCCAGGGGCCTCGCGGCTGCCTAATTTGCCTGACTTGTGCGTGTGGGAGTCAGAGGGAATGTCCCACAGTCAGTGTCCCTGCTGAGCGAGCCGGATGGATGAGTGTTAAGCGAGGGTCTCTAGTATACAGCCGCGGTGCTGGTGATATAGCTGGTGATCACCAGCGCCGCGCCTACCTTAACCACTTCCCGACCGCCGTATGCAAAATGACGGCCAGGAAGTGGCTTAGTTATCCTGACTGGACGTCATATGACGTCCCCAGGATAACAAGCCGCCGCGCGCCCGGGGGGCGCGCATCGCCGCGATCGGTGGTGTGGGAGGTCAGTCTGACCCACCGCAATACCGATCTCGGTAAAGTGCTACCATGACCATGTGATCAGCCGTGACCAATCACGGCTGGTCACAGTGTAATACAGGAAAGCCGTTTATCGGCTTTCCTGTACTCAGGTCTGCAGACCTGAGGAGTGGAGAGCCGATCGGCTGCTCTCCTGACAGCGAGGGTTTGTGCTGATGATTTATCAGCACAGCCCTCCCTCGGATCGCCACCCTAGACCACCAGGGAGCCTGCCCAGGGACCACCAGGGATGTGCCCACCCAGGACCATCAGGGAGCCGACCAGGGACCACCAGGGAGCCGATCTGGACCACCAGGGAGACCCCCCTAGACCACCAGGTAAGAGACATAGTGCCCAATGTGGATGGCACTCAGTGCCACCTTCAGATGCCACCCTAGACCACCAGGGAATGAGCCCCTATCAGTATATATGCCCACCAGTGCCCACCAGTGCCCCTATCAGTGCTTACCAGTGCCCCTATCAATGCATACCAGTGCCACATATCAGTGTCCACCATTGCCACCTACCAGTGCCCATCAGTGCCACCTATCAGTGCCCAGTGCCACCTATGAGTGCCAATCAGTGCTGTTTATGAGTGTCCATCAGTGCCGCTTAGCAGTGTCCGTCAGTGCTGCATATCAGTGCCCGTCAGTGCTGTATATCAGTGCCACCTATCAGTACCCGTCAGTGCTGCTTATCAGTGCCGCCTAACAGTGCTCATCATTGCTGCATATAAGTGCCTCATCATCAGTGCCGCCTCATCAGTGCCAATCAGTACTGCCACATCAGTGCCCGTCAGTGTAGCCTCATCAGTGCCCACCAGTGATGGAGAAAATTTACTTAATTACAAAGTTTTGTGACAAAAATAGAGATTTTTTTTTTTCAAAATGTTTGGTCTTTTTTCATTTGTAGCGCAAAAAAATAAAAATTGCAGGGGTGATCAAATACCACCAAAAGAAAGCTCTATTTGTGGGAACAAAATGATAAAAAAATCTGTTTATGTACAGCGTCGCACGACCGCGCAATTGTCATTCAAAGCACAACAGGACTGAAAACTGAAAATTTGTCTGGTAGTAAAGTGTTCTAAGTGCATAGTATTGAAGTGGTTAAAAGTCTCTTTCCTCTGCCCCCTCTACATTCTCCAGCGCCCCCTCTGTGTCCTACAGGCAGCGCAGCCTCCAGACAGATTATGGAGGTGGAGGTGGAGCTTCCAGCCGCTGCTGAACCTAGGAGGAATGCAGGCACATGGAGGAGTTAGTTCTGTGACAGAACACCGGATGCGTGGAGGGAGGTGAGCTGGCAGCTATGTGGGAGAACTTGAGATTTTTGTGCAGGGGCTTGAGATGGAGAGGGGGCAGTGAGTGCAGTGTCTACAGCAGAATGGGATGCCAGTTCTGCTGCTGTGCTGCTAACTCCAGTTGCTCCATCCATGCCACTGCAAGGTGGCCTCTGCAGTGATGGAGCAATAAATTAGGGCTCATTCACACCATATACAACTTTTCTACCATGTGCACCCCTCTCATGTCATTCTACCCCCTCCCCCCACCATACACTCTGCACACCACTCATTTACATACTACCCCCCACCATACACTCTGCACCCGTCTCATGCACATATTACCCCATACCATACACTCCGTACCCCTCTTATATACATATTACACCCCACCATACAGTCCACACCCCGCTCATATACATATTACCCCCCCCATACACTCCGCACCCCTCTCATATACATATTTCCCCCCACCATACACTCTGTACCACTCTTATATACATATCACCCCCCCACCATACACTCCACACCCCTATCATGTCCATATTACATCCCACCATACACTCCACACCCCTCTCATATGCATATTACCCCCCAGGCCCTTTTCCTGAAGATCCCCTACAGCAGTCAGCGGGAGAGAAGAGGAGGGAAGCCGGAAGCGCTGTGGCGGGTCATACAGTCATTTTTTATCGCTTGAATTTTTTTTCCCATTATGGGAGGTGAGTGGGGCCTCATTTCTAAGTTTTGCCTAAGGCCTCTCAAAGTCAAGAGCTGCCTCTGTGTGTATTGAATCCTTGGGAAAAATAGACATATTGGGCTTGTATTCATTATCCCACTTGAGAGAATTTTTCTCCCAGCTATATAAAAGAATTTGCTAACATTTTACTCAAAACACTAATTATGCAAACACTGAGCCTTACAACTAGATGTTGTGTTTCTAAAATTACTTTTCCCGTTACAAAGATAAATGAGGCATTTAGATCATAAAACTATTTTCAGAGAAGATGACACTTTGTAGACTGTTTGATGTGAAATATTCTGTGTTAATGATCTGAAGAGGAAGTATGTAAATAACACTTAATGTGCAGACTGTGATATGCTTATCTTTTTGACCTTCTGTACTGCATACTCCAAACAAGTAGTCATCATGGTGTTACAAAACCTCCTATAACCCCTCTTATGGTCACAGTAAAGAAGCCTCACACTTCATTAAATTTAATTCAAAGAAAGCTGCTTCTCACTTGATTATTAATACAAATCACAGTAAAATATGTATGAGATTATAATTTAAACTGTGCATAAACAGCCTTTCCTATGAACTTTAAAGTCAATCTCTAGCTAAAAAATATATTAAATTTAGTTATGGGTGGAGTTGAAAAGGGTTAGATGCTATTGTCAGGTTTTAAATGCTGTCAGCGGTTTGCATTTGGTTTCATCTGACACCTGTCACCTAATAATAATATTATTATTATTATACAGGATTTATATCCTAACAGTTAGCGCAGTGCTTTACAATAGGAGGGCAGACAATACAGTTACAATACAAATCAATACAGAAGGAATCAGAGGGCCCTGCTCATTAGAAGGGAAAGGCAAGTGAAACAAAATGTAATAACTGTGGGGGATGAACTGATGAAGAAGAATGAAAATGTAATTGTTAGGTGTGGGTAGAATAAGCTTCTCTGAAGAGGAGTGTTTTCAGAGATCGTCTAAAAGCTAATAGAGTAGGAGAAAATCAGACAGGTTGGTGTAAGGAGTTCCATAGGACTGGAGAGGCTCTGGAAAAGTCCTGGAGGTGAGCAAAGGAGGAGGTGATGAGGGAGCTAGAGAGCAGGAGGTCTTGAGAGGAACGAAGAGAACGATTAGGTTGGTATTTTGAGACTAGGCTGGGGGCTAAATTGTAGATGGCTTTGTAGGTTGTTATGAGTATCTTGAATTTAATTTGTTGGGTGAGCGGGAGCCAGTGGAGGGACTGACAGAGAGGAGTAGCAGACACAGAGCGACTGGTAAGGTGGATGAGTCTGGCAGCAGCATTCATGATAGATTGAAGGGGTGGATAGCATATGTAGAGGTAAGCCAGTGAGAAGGGAGTTGCAGTAGTCAAGGCGAGAGATGACCAGGGAGTGAATTAAGAGCTTTGTTGTGTCATTGGTTAGAAAGGGGCATATTTTTGAGATGTTGCGGAGTTTGAGGCGGCAGGATTTGGACAGTGATTGGATGTGGGGCTTAAAGGGGAGTTCAGAGTCCAGGACTACGCTTAGGACCTTGGCATGCGGTGATGGGCTTATAGTTATGCCATCGATTATGACAGAGAGATCAGGGGAAGGGACACGTGGTGGAGGAAAAATTATAAGTTCAGTTTTGGATAGATTTAGTTTGAGGAAGTGGTGTGACATCTAGACTGATATTTCTGTTAGTAAATTAGTGATATGCGAGGAGACTGAGGGAGTGAGCTGAGGGGTAGAGAGAAAGATTTGGGTGTCATCAGCATAGAGATGGTATTGGAAGCCATGGGAGGCTATCAGCTGACCCAGGGAGGAGGTGTAGATTGAGAATAGGAGAGGCCCAAGAACAGAACCTTGGGGGACCCAACAGAGAAAGGGAGAGGAGAGGAGGAAGTAGAGTTGTAAGTAACACTAAAGGTGCGATTGGATATGTAGGAAGAGAACCAGCGAAGAGTACAGTCACGGAGACCAATGGCATGAAGTTTTTGGAGGAGGAGGGAGTGGTCAACAGTATCAATGGCAGCAGAAAGGTCCAAGAGTAGGAGTACAGAATAGTGTCCATTGGTTCTGGCTGTTAGTAGATTGTTTGTTAGTTTTAGTGTTGCGGACAAAATCTGGACTGAATGGGATCAAGAAGGCTATTCTCGGCTAGGTGGTTGCTCAGTTGGTTGTAGACCAGACGTTCAAGGAGTTTTGGATAAAAAGGGGAGCAAGGAGATGGGGTGTAGGTTGTTAAGATTGGTTGGGTCCAGTTAAGGCTTTTTAAGTATGGGGCTAACTAGTGCATGTTTTAGAGAGATGAGGAAGAGGCCAGAAGAGAGGGAGAGATTGAAGATGTGGGTTAAAGAGTGTAGAATCAAGTCAGAGGGCGAGCGTAGCATTTGCAATGGAACAGGATCCAGAGGGCAGGTGGTTAGTTTGACGTTAGCAAGTAGTTTAGCAACCTTATCGAAAGTGGTGGGGTTTAATGAGGGAAGTAGTGATTGTACTTGTAGGCATGAAGTGTAAAGCATGGAAGGTATCTGAACAGCATAGATCTCCTCACAAATTGTTTTGATCTTCTGTTTGATGTGATTGACGATCTCCTGGGCAGTAGGGTGGAGGCAGAGGAGGATGAAGTAGAGAGTTGAAGGTAGGGAAGAGTTGACGGGGACGGGATGATAAGTTGTTAACGAGAGTGATAAAATAGGTGTGCTTGGCAGTGAGGTGGCTGGAATTGTATTTCAGGAGGGCAGATTTATACTGGTAGAAATCTTTCTGAGACTTAGCTTTATGCCACAGGCGCTCAAGAGCACGGCTATGTTTTTTCAGACTTCTAGTGTCATCTGTTTCCAAGGTTGAAGGGGTCGGGGCCTGATTCTGTGAGTATTGAGAGGGGCCAGTGTGTCCAGGGAGGCTAAAATTGAAGTGTTGTAGACAGAAGTGGCTAGGTCGGTGCAGGACAGGAGTGCCATTTTGTCATAGAGGTGGTCAGTAGCAGAGTAGAGAATAGAAGGGCTGAGACGGTGTAAGTTTCTACTGGTAGCTGTTAGGCGGTTGGAGGAAGAGGAGGTGGAGGAGAGGGAGAGAGTGAAACTAATAAGACAGTGATCATTGAGAGGGAAAGGATAGTTAGAGAGGTTGCATGGAGTGCAAAGGTGGGAGAAAACCAGGTCAAGGGTATTGCCTTCAGAGTGAGTAGCAGCATGTTTCCGTTGCTTCAGGTTAAAGGAGGAGGTTAGACTGAAAAGTTTGGAAATAGCAGGAGTGTTAGTAGGGATGTTGAAGAATGATTGTGGAGATTTTCAGAAGAGAGAAAGTAGGGTATCCAGGCAGAGAAATCATCAAGAAAGGTTGATACCAGACCGGGGGCTGGTAGATCTCAGCTACACTTAGAGAAACTGGGGAGAAAAGATGAATGCAGTGTGCTTCGAAAGAGGAGAGTGACAGAGAGGGAGGTGGGTGAAGTACCTGAAAGGTGCTATGTGGGGCTAGAAGGATTCCAACACCACCTCCCTTGCATCCACTGGGTCTGGAGGAGTGAGTCCAGAGAAGAGCACCATGGGATAGGGCAGCAGAAGACGCAGTGTCAGAATTGTGAAGCCAGGTTTCAGTAATGGAGAGTAGACTGAATGAGTTAACGATAAAAAGATCATGGAGAGAAGTCAGTTTGTTACAGACAATGCAGGCATTCCAAAGGGCGCAAGAGATAGGAAGTCCAGTTTTGGACAGAAGAAAAATAGGAATTAGATTGTGTGCATTGCGGCTGCAATCAGAGGGTGCAGGGTAATGGGTGCGTTTAGGGATATATCTCCAGAGGTTAGGAGAAGCAGAAGGGTGAGCAAGGTAATATGGGAGTGCGATTTATATGAAGGGACATGCTCTATTGTCATGGAAATTTTTTGTGTGTGTGGATTTAGAATTAGCAGGAGTTGGTGGGTGCAGTAATAAGGAGAGGAGAAAAGTGAGGGTGATAAATATAAGCTATGGGGTGGAGGAGAGGGGTTAAGGAGAGTTAGTTTAAGGATAGAGGACACAGCTGTCAGAAGGAGTGGTAGACAGTGCATGTTAAGAGGAGAGAGAGAGCTGAAGGGGTTAACAAGGTCACCTGTAGTCTGTGTGGTGTTTTTCAAAGTATTTTCTTGTGTTTATTTGCTTTGTGTATTCGCTGAAGTGCAGAGTCCGAAGTGTAGCCCCACTTTGAGAAAGAGCCCCCAGCAGCACTAATGTGCATCCTTAAAATGAATTGGCAATTTATTTATTTTTCTGTTCACTTACCTGATTTATGCCTATATCTAATTTCACTTCCTCCTTTAGAGGCTGTGGTGCCATACATCATTTCCGGTTTTGCATTGGCTCCTGGGAGATCTTGGTCAGCTTGACATGGCACGGCTCCCATGCCATGTCAAGCTGACCAAGATTGCATTGCATCACTCAGGCACGTGTTTGGCAGGTGCATGCTGGGTAGCCAGCATGCACAGAATCCAGGAAGAAGGACACTATGGCTTCAGGTGCCCACACTGGAGATGGCCGCATGGTGCAGGAACTTCACAAAGTAAGAAAACGATGCTGCACAAATAGAAAACTGGGCATAGTTTATTGCATACTATCATAGTATTCTGTCATCAGTATACTGAAACCTAGTTCAATGCTAGAGATACACTAAAAAATTTAAATTCCCATAGGAGACTTATACTTTACTTTACAAATAGCAGTCAGTGATAGTGTACAGGTAAATAGCCTTTGGCCATGGCAACGGGATGTTGATTTTCTGGATCAGGGGTCTCAGACTGGCGGCCCTCCAGCTGTTGCGAAACTACAAGTTCCTTGACGCATTGCAAGGCTGACAGTTACAAGCATGACTCCCACAGTAGTTTCACAACAGCTGGAGGGCTGCCAGTTTGAGACCCCTGCTCTGGATGATGAGGCATGGACCCAGGCACTGGAAAATTTGACAAAGGCATTTTATCCCCTTCGTAGAGCACCTTATACACCATTGAAGTTTTATTCTTGGGGGGAAAATGACATCTCCACAGTGCCCCAGATGTACTGCAGCTTCAGGTTCTCTCCTACATGTGCTATGGTGCTGTCCCAAGCTCCATTGTTACTGGAAGTGTTTTTGATCCTTAATTGCCTCTGTTCTACGCAGGTGTTGATGGATCCAAAAACTTCTATTTTGGGAATAATACCTGAAAAATATTTTTCCTGCTGAAATGCACTTATTGTGGATATGTTCTCTATATTTTAGCAAACTTATCCTACAGAAGTGGATTTCACCTTCAACTCCAACGTGAAGTGGCATGACATGCTTAACTTTACCCTGCGGAGAGAGGAGTTATATATAAACACTGAGGATACCCTAAGAAATGTAAAAAAAATCTGGTCCTTATGGCTAGAATCTAATGAATCAACATATTCATCTCTACCTCGAGGACTGGAAGTTGTAGGCTAGTAGCTTACTTACCTTCTTGCTAAGGGTGACAATGCACTAAAATATTTCCATGACAAATGCACTATAACAGTGATATGGGTAGTTCTCAGTATTAGTATCTTATGACTTATGTTTGTGTTCAAACGATTGGCGAGTCTTACAAAGTTCTGTAAAGGGTTATTTATTCTGTTGCTGGTCTGTTCTATTCAGGCTCTGTGATATATGCATCACTTGTTCCATAAGACAAATGTGTATACTGTGACAGATGTAACATATGTTTTTGTATTTGGTATTTTTTTATTTTTATTGTTATTGAATAAAAGTTTAATAAAAATGACTTGATTAGAAAAAAAAGAAGAGAAAATTGAAATACATACTATGCATTATACAAAAATGTATGCACATACACATATACTCCATATACTTATTTTCCTATGTCTGTCAGCAGTAACTCAATAAGCTTCAATTTATTTATTCCTTTTTTCCTTCCACTTCAGAAAACACAGTCAAGAGACTAATCAGTTTGAGGCTCATTTACTGTCTCTAACCGTGTCTTACATCATCGTGGTGTTTATATATATATACACGTATATTCTTCGGTTCTCCAATAGAGAAAAAAGAAAAAAATATCTTCACTGTGAATACTATGGATTACCCACTTTAACCACCTCCCAACTATAACCCGGCCCTGTTATCCAGTTTTAATACGACGAAATTATAAACGCCACCCCTGCCACTATCAACTACTCCTCTATAGTCATCTCCCGCTATCCCCGCTAAGCATAAGCTAAGTTACAATCCAACCCCCACCCCCCCTCCCCCTCCACAAGAACCCAACCTAACATTGAATCGAATACGAATCGCCCCTATCGCCCTCTACTGATATCTCCTCATCAACTATCACCGTCCCCACCGCAAATATTAAAGCAGCATAATTTTGACCTATTGTCCCGGCCCAATATCAACCCTCCACCAATTTCACCCATTAGGTATCATAAGTGTCACTTCTATAAAAAAAGAAAAAAGAGATAACCTCTTGGCTTCTTATATGCACATATATATATATTTGTGGTGCTACTACATTCTGTGCCAATCTCTGTCATTTACTCGGAGTTTGACTAATCAGAGAACTGACACAAAAGACTTCACCTTCCTTTTTTCCTTATTT
>BLSH010313024.1:1035002-1052097 GCA_018402905.1 Glandirana rugosa
CTCGGTATAGTCTCCAAGCGGCTGAAACAGGGTTTTCTCACACACTTTCAAGATGATTTTAGAAAACTAATATGGCTCCACGCGGCTGAAACAGGGTTTTCCCACACACTTTCAAGATGATTTTAGAACACTAATATGGCTTCATGCGGCTGAAACAGGGTTTTCCCACACACTTTGAAGATGATTTTAGAACAGTAATATGGCTCTATGGCCCTGCAATAGGCTTTTCCCACAAACTTTGAAGATGATTTTAGAACAATAATCTTTCCCTTAAAGCAACAGCTGGAGGCTTTCCCTGTACAACTTGGAGATGATTTTAGAATCTAAAATCATCTACTAGTTCTATAGGGAGAGGTTCCTACTGTTGCTTAAAGGGACAGATTATTATTTCCTGCACAAAATTAAAAAGTGCATCTACATTGCTGGTTTAAAAAAAAAATCCAAAAACTACATTTGCAGCCAGCGGTGCATTTCTTGCACAAAAATAAAAAAAACAGTGTTGGCTCCCCCCTCCTCCTCCTCCACCGCCACTTTCACCACCTCCTCAACCTCCAACTCCACATCCACCTCCATTTTTGAATTTTTTATGTGATTTTAGCTTAAAAAATTATTTTAAGTTATTTCCCTATCCCCATTTCTTTGTAGGGCACTTGTCCGACTCTTACCCCCATTTTCCTTACTTTTGCAGACCTCTAGGACTTTCCAGGACTTTGTTACAGCCATTTTTGTGCCTAAAAGTCCGGGTCCCCATTGATTTCAATGGGGTTCGGGGTCCAGGTCAAAGTTTGGGTCAAGTCCGGACCCGAACCCGGACTTTGTCCCAAAGTTCGGCCGAACCAGCAGAACCTGAACTTCCAGAGGTTCGATCAACTCTACTGGGGACCCTTGGAGTACTTTGGATTCAAGTCCATATCTCCCCAAAAATGCACAGACTCTGGGATCCATGTTAAGGGCCTATAATGCCACATGTCCAGCAAGGGCTGCTTCACACTGTGTGACTCAAAGCAGATGCTGATGACTCAGCAAGCCACCTGTTTGCTATAATGTTTGTATTGTAAGTCTAGTGTGACTTCTAAGAGTCTTTTTATCCATTGTTACTTGTGCTAATTGACTCAGCTCTGGTCTTCTGATCTAAGAGAGTCTCCCCTAGAAGCCACCAAGGCTGGTTAAATTACTAGTTAGTTAGATCATGTAAATTATGTTTCTTGTTACAGTTGTACTGTTAGGGTAATCTGAGCAGGAGGGGGAATGTATTTCTCAACTGTATAAATTCAGTGTGTTTTTCTCAAATAAAGCAGTTTTTATTCTGCTGTACTCCAAAACTGGTGTCGTCTGGATCTTGGGGTAACTAGGCCAGATTCAATAATTTGTGTTCCAGGACTTGGGAAGCAGCTTCTTGATAGAAATACCCAGTGCAGGGGGTTCTGAGTCCGTCACAAATATGAACTATGTAGAATGAACAATTGGGTTAATATTTGCGTTGTAGATAAAGAGACCATAGTAATTGTGGACAGTACCAAAGCCCATTGATCATCCGACACAGGTCACACATCTTGTGCCCATTGGACCCTTGATAGGATATCTACAGACTCCTGAGACATATTATGTAATACAGTATATAATCTAGAAATAAGACCACGTTTATTATCCTTTATATCCAACAATGGGGTTATTGTGGAATTACTGAGTTTTAGTTCTAAAGAGTGGGCCTGTACTTGGATAGCATGTCTAAGTTGTAAGAATTGAAAAAATCTCTGCTTCGGAATACCAAATTCATCTGACAATTGGGTGAAGTTTTTCCATATATCCTTCTCAAATAATTGCGTCAAAAACCTCACCCCTTGCTTTTCCCATAATTCAAACCCCTCCAATTTCATCAATTCCCCATATCTTGAATTATTCCAAATTGGAGTATCGCTGATATAGCCTGTTACCTTTGTATTTTGTTTTCATTTCCTGCCAGACTTTGATAAATATTTTTCCCATAATAAATCTTTTATCCGCTACTAGATTTCTTGTCTCCAGCAAGGAGATTAATGGATATTCTCCATAAATCAATAATATCAGACCCCATACAGGGTCTGAGTCTGACATTACCATCCAACCACCAAAATGCTGAAGCTGTGAGGCTATGAAAATAGCTTTTTACATGTGGAATACCAAGCACCCCTGCGTATTTAGCTAACATTAAAGTTGTTAATTTAATACAGGCTTTTTTCTTCCTCCATATAAGCTCTCGAAAAAAGATTCCACCTTCCTGAACCAGAATTATGCTATCCATATGGGCAAATTATGAAACATATAGAGCAATTGGGGGGTCCATTCCATCTTAATAAGATTGGCTCTGCCAATCACTGTTAGGGGCAGTTTACACCAACTCTGACATTTATCCTTGCATTTATGCAATAGTAGTTTAAGATTTAAGTGAATATAGTTTTTAGCACTTCTAGTTATCTCCACCCACAGATATTTAATTATATGCTTAATTTGTATTTGAGAGGCTGAAATTGGAAGGGTAATTTCTAGGTAGTCTAGTGGCATTAATATTGATTTCTCCCAATTAATCTGATAACCTGAAAAGTGTCCAAATTCTGAGATAAGTGTCATAAGTTCTACTAATGATCTTGATGTATCTCCCAAAAAAATTAAAGCATCATTTGTATAAAGGGCTATTTTGTCCTCCCTTCCTGGGTGACCAAATCCCACTATTCTTTCTGATTGTCTTATTGTGATGGCCAAAGGCTCTATGGCCAGGGCAAACAATAGTGGGGACAGGGGACACCCCTGTCTTGTCCCTCTAGCCAGTGAAAAAGATGAGGAGAACATATTATTAATCCTCAACCTCACTGTGGAGTCATTATACATTAATTTAAGTCATTTTAAGAATCCCGTACCAACCGCAAAGGCCTCAGGTATGGTCCATAAGTATTCCCATTCTACCATATCAAAGGCATCTAGACTCAGTATAGCTCTTGTACCTTGATTATCAACACAAATTTTCATATTTAAAAAGAGTCTGAAAATATTTGTTGAGTCAGCTCTTGTAGGGATAAACCCCGCCTGATCCTTATGAATTAAACTATTGATATAACTACAGGGTGGGCCATTTATATGGATACACCTTAATAAAATGGCAATGGTTGGTGATATTAACTTCCTGTTTGTGGCACATTAGTATATGTGAGGGGGGAAACTTTTCAACATGGGTGGTGACCATGGCGGCCATTTTGAAGTTGGCCATTTTGAATCCAACTTTTGTTTTTTCAATAGGAAGAGGGTCATGTGACACATCAAACTTATTGGGAATTTCACAAGAAAAACAATGGTGTGCTTGGTTTTAACGTAACTTTATTCTTTCATGAGTTATTTACAAGTTTCTGACCACTTATAAAATGTGTTCAATGTGCTGCCCATTGTGTTGGATTGTCAATGCAACACTCTTCTCCCACTCTTCACACACTGATAGCAACACCGCAGGAGAAATGCTAGCACAGGCTTCCAGTATCCGTAGTTTCAGGTGCATGCATCATTTAACACTTCCAAGAGTTCATGTAACAAAATCTGTCCTTATTTTTTATAATTGTCTGAGAGCAGTCCGTCCATTCCTGGAGCTTTATTATTCTGGGTTTGTTCCACTGCTTGTTTCAATTCTTCCAGGGTTATAGGGCTGTCCGAAGAATCTCTTTCTATTGGTTTAAGTTTAGGCATATCTAATTTATCTAAAAATAGTTTAATTTGGTTCATTACCTTTGTTGTTGTAGACTCGTAGAGTGAAGTATAAAAATCCACAAATGTGCTCTGAATACTACCTGTATCATATATCAACTCTACCTTTACGTTATTAATGGCCACTATAAATGACGGACCATCTTAAGTTTGGGCTATTGCCGCCAACATGCGTCCTACCTGCTTCCCAATTTCGCAATGTTTTTGACTCTGAAAAAATCTACTGTTCCCTGCTTTTGTTAATAGAAGACTACTATAGATTTGTTTACACTTCCTGCCAGGCTAGACATTTATCTTCGGATGGTTCCAAAACAGATTCCCGCTCTGCCTGGTTGACCCTTTGCATCACTTCCTCCTCATATTGTCTTGATGATCTTTTTATTTTGGAAATTTCTTTAATTATTAATCCCCGCAGATAGGCTTTCATAGTATCCCAGACCACTTGTAAAGGTGCAGTGTGTTTATTTTCCCTAAAAAATCCCACCAGCGAAGACTCCATTCGATTCTCCTCCGTCATTCCATGGAGGGAGGGGAAGCTGCTCTCCTATCTTCATGGACAATATAATAGGAGAGTGGTCGGAAAGGCCCCTTGGGCCATACTGAATTGTCTCACGCCATGGGATAAAATGTTCATTCCCCAAGGCCAAATCAATTCTTGATATTGACCCATAAGTACTTGAACAACATGAGTATTCTCGTATTAATGAAATGTCTGAGTCTCCATACATCTATCAAACACATTTTCTTTAATTGACTTGCAAATCTAGTTATGCTCTCTTTCCTTTTAGTTTTTTGCGGTGTTAAATCTATCTTCCCCCTCATTCATTACATTATCAAAGTCTCCCAGCAGCAATGTTGGGAGAGCCGGCCATTGTGCCATTTTCTGGAATACTATCTTCAATACTTCATCCTTATATGGTGATGGAACATAGATATTCACCCAAAAATTTTTTTTACCATTTAATAATGTACATGATAACATTATATAACACACCGTTTACATGAGAATTACAAGGAATGAGAGATCAAAACATGCATATGTAGAGTAAGTAGAGTGATATGGATGCTGATACTCAGATGTACTAAATATAATCATATCTTCTCACTCCAAATGAGGCTTCTGCAAAAAAACGATTGCTGGTTTGTAATATGCTATTGATTCCAAAACTGCTTGTCTTTTGCTCCTGTCTCCCAATCCCCTCACATTCCAAAACATTATCTTAATTTTACTTGTCATCCTCACCCTTTATCCAATACCTCGAAAGTTTGAATACTTGGATGACCTTTATATTCCATTTTAAGAGCGAAGGAGAGAGAGAGAGAGAGAGAGAAAAAAAATCCCACCCCCCCACATCCCACATCCCACATCTAACCTCCCACTCCCCCCCACCCCCCCAACCCCCCATGTGCCTGGATGCAAACCTAAACAAATACAAACAAACTTGTTGGCAATGCCCCCACTCCGGGGATTAGCAATTTTCTCATCCATGTCCATACGGACACATACAAAGGAAACCTCTAGTGGCCAAAGCAGGACTAACGTCCATACCATATGGGTTCTACAAGGAGAGGCCAAAGGAGGTAAGGGGAGGAAGAGAAATGATAAAAAACCCCGCCTCCCCACCCCTCCGTCCCACCCCCCAAATAAGTAAAATATAACAAACACTCAACCACCACCTCACCAAAACAAAAGAACCTTCTCTTGATGTATAACAAATATTACATTTTAGAGCCCTTTAGCATCCTTTAACCAATCATATTTTAGCCTCTTCTGGTATAGGGAAGGGAAGAAGAGAAAAAAAAAACACAATATTATTTTCCTTTCACACCCCTCCTTTATATATCCAAAATGTTAGTTTTTATAGCCCTTTAGCGTCTTTTTTTCCAGCCAAGCATTAGCCGCTCCTGGTGTGTCAAAAATTTGAAATTTGAAAAATTTGAGTCTCCGTCTGCAATACGTAATTTGGCTGGATATAACATTGAGTAAGAAATATTCAACACCTGCAATTTTCATTTTATCTCCACAAATTTAACTCATTGCTTCTGTACCTCAACGAAAAATCTGGATATTTTCTTACCATTATACTCAATGTTACCCTTTTGGTGTGCCTTAGATAATATATGATCTCTATCTCTGCTATTTAATAGCTTTATGATAATAGGCCTAGGTGTGCCTCCAGGTGGGGGTGGACGACTCGGTATACGATGAGCCCATTCAATTGAAAAAAGTCTTGTGAAGCCTCCCCCCCAGAATATTCATTAGCAATTTTTCAAAAAAGACAGCAGGTGATAGGCCTTCTTCATGTTTAGGGAGGCCCATAATGCGAACATTATTTTGCCTTTGCCTATTCTCCAAGCCTTCTAATTTTTGTGCTTGTTCCTTTATTTGTGTTTTTGTTGACTGAATGTCTCTTTTTATAGAGGGGAGGACATTCTCTACCTTACCAACTCTGTTCTCTATTGTAGTGGTGCCCTCACAGATTTTTTGATTTTCTTGCCTCATAACTACAATATCCCCCTTCAATTCCACCATCTGACTTGTTAAGGATAATAAAGCTTTATTGCATGTTTGCACCACTGTAAAAACATTACTCAGTGTGGGCTCTGATGAGATAACTAACGCAGCAGAAACATTCTGTTTATTTGTATTTCCCAAAGACTGACTTCCACCTGCGTCTTGTTCAGCTAATGTATCTTTATGCGCTTCCATACAGCTTTTTAAATCTTGGTCTATGTTCGGGGCTTGAGGCATGTTAAGCTCAGATCTTCCGTCCAATCCCCATGACACCTGAGGTACATGAGTCCCCTGTGTTATACTAGGATCTACCTGACAGCCCTCTGACATATCCTGGAAGACAATATTGTCTTTGACACCTAATTGAGATGTATTATGATTTTCCAGGCCCTGCTTCATAACATCTTCTATGTGTCCTGTTTCCGCAGCACCTGAATTTTTTTATGGGCTAAATTATCAGTCCTGCCCTGTTGAGGGTTTTCCTCATTATTTAATACCTTCTCCTGATCCTGTTCCTTCATCTCTTTGTTGGGGTCATGACCCCCAGCGCAATCCCCTATTGTCAAGGGGAGTCTAATCACAACCAAAGTACTTTTTTATGGTGCTTTATGTTTTTTATGACAACAAATACTGTTTTAGGTTTATAATGTCGAACTGTGATCTTCCACTGATGGAGAAAAAGATGAAGAAATTCCAGTATATCCCTCTCACTATCTCTGAGATATATCTGCAGCGGACAATGTTTGATATGATGTAATAGCAAATGGCTATAGCTACTGCTCCTGCCACGAGCTGTACGCTATTATCCCAGTATTGGCCCAGTATATAGTTGCTGCTATTGAGCAGTTAGCTTTCTTCTCCTCATTCCTTCCTGCAGGTTTAGCCAGGAAACCAATGACAGTCAGTGAAAGATCACACTTCTCTAAGATGAGCCGGCAGATGACACCACCGGCGTGTAAGTATATCACTGCTAGTCCAAAAAAAGGTGCACGTGTCTATTGGACATGTGCAACCAATCAGAGCTCTTGGGAGAGCCCAACATACCTACTCCTACTGAAAGCGTGTCTCAGCTTTTTTAGTGTCCTAGGAGAATGGATGTTTTCTCCCTGCTGAGAGAAGCAAACCCATTGCTTTCTGATGTTATCAATGCTAGTTTTTCTCTTCTAGCAAGATTCAAAGCATGGTTTCTAGGTGTTATAGGCTATATTTATAGTCTCTACTTTCCGTTTTCTTTTGTTCAACCTACTGCCAGTCAGGGGAAGTGAGATATTAAGAATCTAATAGACCCCTGATGTATCAGTAAAGAGAACCTGCCACATCAAAATGCTATCATTAGGGGGCTACAATAAAGTAATTTGTAAAAAATACAGTTACAAAAATAAAGTTACATATAAAAATAAAAAACACACAAAATCTAAAGCCCCCCTTCCACGTGTACACGTACCTAATAACATGAATGCATGCAGCAGGTGCCCCTACATATGAAAACCATGATTGTGCTACACATGATACACATTGCTGTGAATGTCAGTGTGAGAGCAATAATATTAGAGCCATCGTGTTTAAATCTAAGCCACAGGTGTCAAACTGGCGGCCCTCCAGCTGTTGCGGAACTACAAATCCCATGAGGCATTGCAAGGCTGACAATTACAAGCATGACTTCCAAAGGCAGAGGCATGATGGGACTTGTAGTTTCGCAACAGCTGGAGGGCCGCCAGTTTGACACCCCTGCTCTAAGCCCTCGTTTACATTAAAGCAACTTGTCATGCGATTTGACAGGTCAAAGGGTCTGGGGCTTTGCTTTCAAAAAGTATATACTGTTTGTGGGTTTAACTAATCTTCAGACCTTAAATGTGCAAAACTGGAAAAATGACCCTGGGAGATAAGTGCTTAAGCAACAACAAAATTGCACAATGTATTTTAACCTATTAGGACTAATTGTATGCATAGGTTTCTTTCCTAAAAAATGCAAACTTATATTTTAAGGTAGCTGCATAACACTACATATCTGAATATCCCCCTGTATCACCTAATGAACTTCAAGAAAGGAATTTTACAGTAAGTTCAAAATCATGCTTTATTCATTAAAACTAAGAAAATCTTAGACTATTTAATAAAACAAACCTTTCTCTGTCTACTTAAATTTGATTTAAATAGATCTGGTTTGATTTACATTAAAATAAACTAGGCTGTTATTTTCTTCATGGTACATGCCTACCTGTGTTTATTCCACTAATACATACGTTTTCCTGACACAAGCACGACAACATATACGCATGGGCTGGCTCCGCCCCCACGCCCAGTTCCAGGAATCCGGTTACACTATAAAATCAAATACCTCCCACCAGGCAGCATTCTCCTTTTTTCCTCACTGCTCAGCTGGTTATACTGATGCTGAAAGGCAGAAACTTTTCTTTTTCCCTCACCTTGCCGGATTAGGATTTGGCGACGACCCGCCGAACCGAACATCCAAGTGTCCGCTCAACTCTAATTGTCACGTACCTGATGGTAGAGTCTGACTTATGCAGCAGGCAACCTCTCTTACTACCCTGACTTGGTAGTCCCTGGTAGAGCAGACAGGATGGCACGAGGGTGGGACTGGGTCACTGGTGGTAGTAGTAGGTCTGCTGGAGCTTTCATGCAAACAGAAGCGCAGTGGTACAAACCGGGTTGTGAACAGGCTGGCGGTGCGGTACAGGAGGAGCAGGCAAGCGGATGGTCGGGTAAAGGCAGGGACATCAACAGGCGGGCAGCCAGGTACACAAGGATCAGGCAGAAGAGTGGTCGTAGGCAAGATGGAGGTCAGTGCAGGCAGAGATCAGACAAAGTCAGGACAGGCCGGGTCACAGGAATAGGTAATCAGGTTTCAGGTTGCTCAGGAACATACACAAACGCCGTAGATCGGACAGCACCGATTGCAAGGTGCTGTCAGCTTAAATGGCCGTCTGGGTGCCCGTGTCTGCGCATACGCGCACGCACATGCGCGTACGTGCGCACAAACACTACGTGCGCGCTCGCACAGGTCTCCCGGCCTGAGATCCAGAGCTGGTGGTGGTCTCCTGACATTGCCCCCCCCAAAGGGCAGTCTCAGGATGCCCAGCTGGGCCTACAGATCTGGATGATTCCTCCAAAATGACCGGATAAGTTCCTTGGCATGGATTTGCCTTTCTGGTTCCCAGGAGCTTTCTTCTGGTATGTACCCCCTCCACTTGACCAAGTCGAACCCTCTCACACTCTGCAATCGAGGATGGCCTCGACCTCATACTCTTCCTCTCCGTCCACAAGAACTGGTTCAGGTGGAGCCGTCTTCCTCCCTGAAAATTGGTCCCTTGTCACAGGTTTAAGCAGAGTGACGTGAAATACTGGGCGTACTCGAAGAGAAGAGGGAAGATTCAGCTCGTACGCCACTCTATTAATTTTTCTCTTTATCTGGAAGGGTCCCATGAACTTTGGCCCCAGTTTTCTTAAGGGGCAAGACAGCCTCAGGTTTTTAGTGGACAACCAGACTTGATCTGTGTTGTGAATGGTTAGTGGGCTTGGCGCTGCCACAAGTTTTGTCTATGAAGGACTAGCACACATTATATTAAAAAGCCTTATGTGAAAGTTTTTGGGGAAGGAATCAAAAAACCAGCAATTATTTTAAAAGTTCCATTTCCCCTGGTGAGAGGTGGTCTGTGGACTGGAATCTGGAAGAACATTGACGCACGGGACTACTTTTAACAGTACTCATATACTGGATTGGCGCGGTGAGTGGGGTGTATGTCGGAGGGGAGCACCTTTGGTTTCTGCTCCGGTTCCCATCACCCCGCACTACTTTACTGATCGCGGACTTATGCATGTAGCACCGCTGCTAAATGGAACTTTTTAAATAATTGCTGGTTTACCTTTATTTTTTATCGCTGATCATTGCACGGAGCACTTTCCATATATAATTATTCTCATTGTTTATTTATGCATGTAGCACCTTCAAACAAGCGTTGCTCATTTTATGATACTGATCATTGCACGGAGCACTTTTTATATAAATTATTATAATATATTATCTGTTCACATTTTTGCACTGGCTATTGCACATAAGTTATTTCTAATAAGTTGCTGGATATGTTTATATTATTGCACCTAATTTATGCACATATCACAATATATATAATTTTAATATCTTTAATATACCACAGAACAAGCACAGACATATGTATTTATTTATGTATTTATACCCACCTGGAGTTTACAGCACACATACAACAATATATCATACAATAAGCTGACACACTCAGCTGAGTGAGGTTTATGATCTCCAACACATTTTTTTGATTCCTTCCCCAAAAACTTTCACATAAGGCTTTTTAATATAATGTGTGCTAGTCCTTCATAGACAAAACTTGTGGCAGCGCCAAGCCCACTAACCATTCACAACACAGACCTTGATCTAGTTCCTAGATCTCTGTGGGGGCAGCAGCCTAGAATTTTCCATCTACCCTTGAGAGCAGCGCCATACCACACTCCTTTAAAATAACCAGACTTGATCGCCCGGCTGCAGGTCCATCTCCCCTCGCCTCCTTCTATCAAAGGCCCGCTTGTTACACTCTTGCGTCCGGGACAGAGTCTCTTGGAGAAGCTTATTATTCTCTTCCAGGAAGCTGGTAATGTCCTGTACAGCAGGTACCGTGCTTTCAGGCATCAGGTTGGGTAGAAAGGAGGCATGGTAGCCGAGATTCGCCCAAAATAGTGATTGATTGGTGGCAGAGTGAACAGAGTTATTATAGGCGATCTCGGCTACCAGTAGCAGGGAGGCACAATCGCCCTGGGCAAAGGAGGAATAGCAGCGCAGGTTCTGCTCCAGGGTCTGATTTGTCCTCTCCATCTGCCCATTGGTTTGTGGATGGTAGGGGGAGGAGAAGGCCAAATCAATTCCTAGAACTGAGCATAGGGCCTTCCAGACCCGGGACGTGAATTGCGCCCCTCGATCAGACACAATGTTGGTGGGAGGCCATGGAGGCGGACAATTTCTTTAATAAACGTCTCTGCTGTTTGAATTGCCGAAGGCGTGCCCTTCATGGGAATGAAATGGCCCATCTTTATAAGGCAGTCGACAACTACAAGGATGGTCGTGAATCCAGCAGAAGGGGGTAGTTCCACTATAAAATCCATGAAGATTTGTGACCACGGTGTTCGGGAATAGGAAGCGGATTCAAGAGCCCCCATGCCTTGGTTCTGTCGATCTTGTTACGGGCACAGGTGGGACAGGCTTTCACCTGTCCCACAGTGGCCACCAAAAGGAGCGTGTCTGCAGTCTTGCGACCACCAAAATGTCCCGCCAACTTGTGGTCATGGCACAGTTCCAGGGCTGCTAGGAGTTGTTCCTCAGGGACGAAAATCTTCGTACCGTACCACCACAGCCCATCTTGCGGAGTCAGCTTGGGATCAGGTGGAGTAGAGCACCCAGCAATAGATCGCCTGATCCGGGATAAGAGATCCTCTTGGACCAGCAGGAAGTTCCGGGCAGGAAGGATCATGTCAGGCGCGGGAGAGTCTCCAGGTTCCAGAAACATTCGTGACAGGGCGTCAGGTTTCACATTTTTTGATCCAGGCCTGTATGTAATATGGAGCTGAAATTGTGAGAAAAAGAGGGCCCAGCGGGCTTGACAGGGCTTGAGTCTCTTGGCGGTGCACAGGTACTCATGGTCAGTAAAAACTAGAACTGGGTGCGAGGCTCCTTCCAACAGATAACGCCATTCTAGTAAGGCAGACTTTATAGCTAGAAGCTCTCTATCCCCCACGTCATAATTTCTCTCTGGGGGTGTCAGCTTCCGGGAGTAAAAAGCAATAGGATGAAGCACGGCTTTGGGCCCCTGTTGCTGGGAGAGTACCGCTCCAACTGCTGTCTCAGAGGCGTCTATCTCCAGTATGTAAAGCAGGGCAGGGTCCGGGTGTTTCAAGACTGGAGCGGATGTAAAAAGCTCCTTGAGCTGCTGGGAGGCTAATTGAGCTTCAGGTGTCCAGAGGAAGCAGGCATGTTGCTTAGTCAGCTGGGTGATGGGGCGATAACTGCAGAGAACCCCTTATCAAACTTCCGGTAAAAATTTGCAAAGCCGACAAAGCGTTGCACCGCCTTCTTGTCAGTTGGTGCCGGCCAGTTCACTATAGCGGAGACCTTCTGGGGGTCCATGGTGATGCCTGAGAGGAGGAAGCCCAAAAACTAAATGCTGGAGCATTCAAATGCGCACTTCTCTCTGCCTTTGCGTAGAGGCCATGCTGGCGAAGATGACTCAGCACGCTCTTGCCGTGGTTACAGTGCTCCTCCAGGGAAGGGGAAAAGATAAGTATATCATCCAAGTGCACCACTGGTCAAGAAAGTCCCGGAAGATATCATTGACTAGATGTGGGAATGTGGCTGGTGCATTGCACAGTCCAAACGGCATGACCAAGTATTCATAATGGCCGATCTGGGTTCGGAAGGCCGTTTTCCATTCGTCCCCTTCCCTACTCCGAATGAGATTATAGGCCCCTTGGAGGTCTAGTTTGGAAAAGATGGTGGTGGAGCCGAGCCTCTGAAATAGTTCCGGGACTAACGGTAGAGGGTATTGGTTCTTGACTGTGATTTTATTAAGGTCTCTGTAGTCAATACAAGGTCTTAGGGATTTGTCCTTTTTCTCTACGAAGAATATCCCGCCCGGCGGGGGAAGGAGAGGGCTGGATGAATACCTTCTCCAGATTGTCATCCAGGAAAGATTTAAGGGCCGCTAGTTTCTTCTCCGAAAGCGGGTAGATTCTGCCAAAGGGTTCCTCTGTACCGGGTAATAGCTCTATAGGGCAGTCATAGGATCGATGTGGCGGCAAGGCATCCGCCCCTTTCTTGCTAAACACATTGAGGAAACCATGGTATTCCGTAGGAACAGCAAATCGGATCTCGGAGTCAGGGTCAGAGTCCAGACAGGATACAGATAAGGGAGGTCCGGAGGGTGGTTGAAAGCAGTGGTGGCGGCAGTAGGTGGAGTAAAACTGAATGTTGCCAGTGACCCAGTCGATGTGAGGGCAATGTGCCCAAAGCCAGGGAAGTCCAAGGATGACTGGAAACAGGGGGGATGCAATGGCATCCAGTAGCAGAAGTTCAGAGTGACCGCCCGATGTTCGGGTTAGGAGAGGAACGGTCTCATGAGTAACGGACCCCGATTTTATGGTGGACCCATCGACCAGGCGGATAGTCATCTGACGAGCCTTGGGCCTGAGGGGTATTTGGTGCTGGGCTGCAAAATTCAGGTCCACAAAGCAGCTGCAGGCTCCGGAGTCTATAATGGCCAGGACTGGGGTATCCCCACTGGGCAGCTGCAGAACAATGGCGAGTACCACATGCGTTTTAGGGTCAGGTATGGATAGTACCTCTCCTTGGATAATCGGGGAACCCTTGCCCTGCTTGATGGGGCAGGACCGTACTGAATGTCCAGAACCTCCGCAATACAGACACAAGCCATAGGACAGGCATCTTTTCCTTTCTTTGGAAGGAAGGGCCGGGCGCCGGGAACCGACTGACCTGACTACAGGGAAGTTCCTAGGAGAGGAGGAGTACATGGGGGTGACAGATTTTCTGGTGCAACGTTCCCGCAGGCAGCGGTCAATCTGGATGGCCAGATTGATCAGGGTGTCCAGGGCCAGAGGAACACCCACATGAGCTAACTCGTCTTTGAGTGGCTCAGACAGACCCAGCCGAAACTGGAACCGGAGGGCCGCATCATTCCATGCGATGTCGGCGCTCCAGCGCTAAAACTCCGACACATAGTCCTCTGCTGTACGGTGGCCTTGTTGGAGCGCATGGAGTGCGACTTCCGCTGTGGCGGCTTGGTGCGGGTCCTCGTATAATTGAGCCATGGCCAGGAAGAAACGTGCAAGGTCTGTGGTTTCGGGGGCCTTTTGCTCCAGTAACCGGTGAACCCAGGCCTGGGGCTCATCCCGGAGGAGGGATATGACCAGTCCCACTTTAGTGTCCTCCTGAGAGAAGGTGCGGGGTTGAAGGGCAAAAAAGAGTTCACAGGATAGGTGGAAGGCCCAAAATGTATTATGGTCCCCTGTAAACCGTTCGGGTAGGGGCACCTTGGGCTCTGTAGGTGCGAAGATGATGGTGTGCAGAGGGGGTTGGCTGGACTCAGGTAGAGATGGTGCTGGGAGCTCCCGGATTCTGTCTTCCAGCCAGAGGTAGCCATCTTGCAGGTCTCTCACAACGTGGGTGAGGCCGGCCAAACGTTCACACAGTTCGTTCGTAAGAGAGGGCCCCTGCGCAGACTCAGACTTGGCTGTCCGATACTGTTACGTACCTGATGGTAGAGTCTGACTTATGCAGCGGGCAACCTCTCTTACTACCCTGACTTGTATGTGCAGGCACAGGCTCCCAGACGGCCATTTAAGCTGACAGCACCTTGCAATCGGTGCTGTGCGATCTACAGCATTTGTGTATGTTCCTGAACGACCTGAAACCTGATTACCTGTTCCTGTGACCCGGCCTATCCTGATTTTGTCTGATCTCTGCCTGCACCGACCTCCGGCTTGCCTACGACCACTCTTCTGCCTGATCTTTGTGTACCTTGCTGCCCGCCTTTTGACGACCCTGCCTGTACCCGACCATCCGCTTGCCTGCTCCTCCTGTACCGCACCACCAGCCTGTTCACGACCCGGCCTGTACCACTATGCTTCTGTTTGCATGAAAGCTCCAGTGGAACTACTACTACCACCAGTGACCCAGTCTGACCCTCGTGCCATCCTGCACTCCCAAGCCACCTGTCTGCTCTACCAGGGGCTCCCGAGTCAGGGTAGTAAGAGAGGTTGCCCGCTGCATAAGTCAGACTCTAACATCAGGTACGTGACAATGACATCTGTTTGAAACTGGCACTAGGATATCGGGAGGTCGATCAGACTTATGTGGAGATATCATGCCTTATGATTTATGGCATCTGGCAAGCCTCTCTCCTTAGCGGTGATTGATTTTGGCGCACTGGTGGAGGACTCTTTCTCTGAGTGGAAATCACTGAATGCTGGATGCACTATTTGATGTCTGCACAATTGGGCTTTATTTTAGCACTTTTTTTGATGATAGTTCACTTTTATATTTATCTATTTATTTTTCTCTGAGCGCTACTGTGATTGTTTGTCACTTTACACAAACTGTGATTTCACCTATCGAACTAGTATATGAGGATGGACAATATCTAGTGCTCTCTGCTAAAATCCAATTTATTGTAAACAAAAGCAATTGCACTTACATACGGAGCCTATTATTAGAGAGTCTTTATAGGCCCGACTTAAATATATGAGGATTTCCGATTTACTGTAGTTCACTTTGAAATTACTTACTATCCCAAATCTCTGAAACTCCTGCAACATTGAGGGCAGAGACGAGTGTGGGTGTGTCACAAATAGGAGCAGGTCATCTGCGAATAGAGCAAATTTAGTGTGAGTGGGTCCAACCGTTATGCCTTGCACAGAGGGATTGTTTTGTAAAGCGATCGCTAAATGTTCCATAGTGAGAACATACAGTATAGAAGGGGGGGATAAAGGGCATCCTTGTGTCCCAATACAGATAGAAAATGCCAGCGATAGAGAGTCATTCAGTCTAATCCTAGCAGGTGGAGTGGAGTAGATGGACACTATCCTTGAGATCATGTGAGCTCCCAATCCTATTTGTTGTAAAGACATTCAAAGGAATTGTCAATCCACATGGTCAAATTCCTTCTCCACATCGACTGGTAAGAGGCATAAGGAAATATTGTGGGTTCAGGCATAGCCTGATAAAAGGGTGTTTTCAGGGTGTTATCCCTTGCTTCAAGACCACTCACAAATCCCACTTGGTCTAAGTGGATCAAACTGGGCAACAGCGTTCCAGAGGTTGTCTTTGGGAAATAGACGTATGAGTTGGTTGAGGTTGAAGGGGGGGGGGGTCAGCCTGTCAGTGCTCAGACCATACGCTGCACACTGCATTAAACAGGTCTGCATGGCTGTCATCCCAGAAGGAAGCCTCTTCTAAAAGTGATGCACAAGAAAGCCCGCAAACAGTTTGCTGAAGACAAGCAGACTAAGGACATGGATTACTGGAACCATGTTCTGTAGTCAGATGAGACCAAGATAAACTTATTTGGTTCAGATGGTGTCAAGCGTGTGTGGCGGCAACCAGGTGAGGAGTACAAAGATAAGTGTGTCTTGCCTAATGTCAAGCATGGTGGTGGGAGTGTCATGGTCTGGGGCTGCATGAGTGCTGCCGGCACTGGGAAGCTACAGTCCATTGAGGGAACCATGACTGCCGACATGTACTGTGACATACTGAAGCAGAGCATGATCCCCTCCCTTTGGAGACTGGGCCGTAGGCAGTATTCCAACATGATAACGACCCCAAACACACCTCCAAGATGACCACTGCCATGCTAATGAAGCTGAGGGTAAAGGTGATGGACCGGCCAAGCATGTATCCAGACCTAAACCCTATTGAGCATCTGTGGGGCATCCTCAAACTGAAGGTGGAGGAGCGCAAGGTCTCTAACATCCACCAGCTCCTTGATGTCGTCATGGAGGAGTCAAACAGGACTCCAGTGGCAACCTGTGAAGCTGTGGGGGCCATCAAGCCAATTCCCTCCCCATTCCTCCCATTGAAATATACCTTCCTCATTATTGTGAAGGCAAACCAAATTGGTCCAATTTACAATATATATATATTTATATATATATATATATATATATATATATATATATATATATATATATATATGATATATATATATATATATATATATATATATATATATGATATATATATATATATATATATATATATATATATAGTAGATATGATAAATATTGAGTTGGGCCCCTTGATCC